>JAJOOR010017442.1:0-26840 GCA_036250505.1 Solanum acaule
CTATTTCCCGTTAATTAATGTTGAATGTACTTCCGCGACTGATGAAGTGTGATGACAAGTTTGAGAGGCTTGTTTGGGGTTCCTTCGGGTTCCTCATTCGCCATGTCACGTCTAGGCCCTAGGCTTGGGTCGTGACAGTTTTCTAGCATCAACTCCTAATTTACCTTTTCAATACATTTGACTCGCAATGAAATTTAAACATAAAAAGATAGACTTTTGAAATTTAACCATTTCTTGTCACATATAGTGTTTGTTGGAAAGATTTAAGAGACCTATTTGGTTTGATTTATTTTAAGTGTTTAAGTTTAAATAGTATTTAAGCACTTTTATAATGTTTGATTAAATTTAAAAAGTACTTATAAGCATTTATTTTTAAGCTAAAAGGACAAAAATAATTCAAAAACAATAAGCCCATCCAACAGGCTCTCAAAGAGATACACATTATTTCTCCTAAAACTCCTCTGATAGAAGAAAAAAGGTTACTAATTGTGTGATTAATTTGAGAATGAGTTTATTTCATGTTTGATTGAGATAAAATTACGAAATAACTTATCCTGAAGTTAGTTATTTCAAAATTATAATATTATTTTCACTAACATTAAGAATAAAATAACAATTCTATAATAACTAATATCGAGATAATTTCTTTCCAACAAAATGAGAATGTATACATGCCACTACTAATATGAATATTATAGTTGATGTGTACGCACATATATGACATGCAAATGAAATCTTTACTAGTTTTTGACGAAAAATGTTGGGCTAGTATTAAAAGTACTACAATCTTATAAACATAAAGAACTATTAATATTTTACGTTAAAAGAAAATTAAGAATATATTTGAGTTCTAGCAAAAATTTAAAGGACTGTTTTAGTTATTATCACGACCCAAAAATGGGCGTGATGACAGTTGTCTATTCCCATCAAGACAAGTCAGCCTCCACGTAATGAAAACGAAAGAAAAGCAGAAATGTAAAACAAGAACAAAATAAAGCGGAAAACTTATTCTTTTTTATTAAACCCCCCCCCCCCCCCAAAAAAAAATTTGGTAGACACGTGTACAAGCCACTAAATACATAAAGTGCGGAATTGAAATAATTACAAGTCTAAGTCTTTGTTTCTCAAATTGAACAAAGTATAAAGAAAGGAAAAAGAGGGCCTGCCAAAGTAACAAGCAACTATCTCTCCAAATCCTTGACAAGCCTCGAACTCAGAAGAAGAACAAAGAGATCACACGGGTCCTGACTCAGAACCCACAAAAGTGTAGAAGCAAGGATCAATATCAACAACATAGTACCTAACAAACAATCTAATAAACAAGGCATCTAGCTAGAAATCAAATACTCCTTACACTCCACCCGAACTGTAAAACCTAAAAAAAAATCAGAACTAAGATTGAACAAGAGAGAAGGAGAAAACACAGAGGGGGTCCACGGGCCGTGAAGAAGACCATGACTCGTCACCCTGCTTGTGGTTGTGCTGCCAACAAGAGGTGAAAGACCAGGACCACTAAACAGTCCAGAGAGCTCCACACGGGGGACACAGAATCACCATGGCCTATGTGAAGGAGCACGAATCACTAGACAGTCTTTGGAGCTTCATACGAGCCGTGAAATGGTTCGTGAAAGAGGCTTGACAGACTTTGAGGTTTGGATCAACTTCAAACAATCATATCTTTCAGCACAAAATGATTTAGGTGGCCCACGACCTATCAAATTAAAGGTCTTTGAGTCCTCTTACCAATGCCACCAAGTTTGCCTAATTTTGAGCCCAAAGTAAAAAAGTTATGCTCGTTATAGTGAAGCTTGTCGGGCAGAGCATCTTCACGAACCACTTGATGGGTTGTGGTGCTCTAGACGGCCCGTGAAGCCTGTCTTGAAGTCACTTTGTCAGCTTTTTGGTGAGGTTCTACCCTCAAAGTTATTGGTTAAGCACCACGACTGTCTAAATGGTCTGTGAAGCTCCACACAGACCGTGAAGTCGTCAGTGAAGGGGACTTGTCAGACTTAAGGTTTAGGGTCAACTTTAAACGACCATATCTTTCAGCACAAAATGAATTAGATAGCCCATAACCTATCAAATTAAAGATCTTTGAGTCTGCTTTCCAGCGCCACCAAGTTTGCCTAATTCTATGCTTGGAGTAAAATTTTATGCCCATTTTAGTGAAGCCCTGTTGGGCAGGGCATCTTAATGAGCTCCTAGACGGGCCTTGATCATCATAACGGCCTGTGAAACCTGTCTTGAAGCCACTTCGGTAGCATTCAAGTCAAGGTCGCATTGGTCTTTTCCCTTATATGTTTGATACCTAAACTACGTCATTTAATGCTTAAACTACACTGTTTTACTCAGTCTAAGCCTAGTAAACTAGTCAGAAACTACCTAGAACCCTCATTCTCCAAAAAATCACCCAACTTAGAGTGAAAAGAAAGGAAAAAAGGTCTGCTTCTCCCAAGAACAAGCAGGAGTGTTCTTCGAAGTTCAACCAAAAAATCAAAGTATTTCTTTATAGATTTTTTCACCATGTATGCAGGATTTCACTAGTGGGTTCCTTTCACCCATTAGGTCCCTAGAATTCAGTTAGTTCTTTGATTCCTCATTAACTGTTCATACTTAGGGTTTCCATATTTTGAAGATTTATTGTGATTTTAGATGTTACAGTTCCCATGATCTAAATAACATGATTCTTTGTGATTTAGTGTAGTTTGTATGTATAGAATTCAGAACCCTAGCTTGTATCAACTATCAACTCATGAATTATACTTGCTAGGCAGATTAGTTAGAAAATCACGCTTTAGAAATTGAATGCCATAACTTTCAATACATTTATGTCCATTCCCAGATGGCATGTTAGCATTTTGAGCTATTCAGTATTTCAGTGCATTTTAGCTTTTCATTCGGTTTGGAGTAGACTTAGCACTGAGTTTGACTAGGGTTCAGCGTACCCTCACAGTCCTAGAACTACATGCCAATGTAGGTTCAGAAGTCCCCTCTGTTGGGCATTAGTTTTTAGTGATCACACCATAGTCATGTCTTTATACCCCTAGCAAGGTATATTAAGTCCTCTTGACGGGGCATATACATCGAACTCCACGTTTAGCTTACGTGGTTTATGTCAGTTAATAGTAGCTCCCACAGTTATACTCTTATTGCATTGACCATGTTATCAGCATTCACTTCAGTATTCAGTTCAGCAAATTAGTTACATGATTAGTACTTGGTCATTGCATTTATCTCAGATTTCAGTTACAATTCCGTACAATCTATTTACATATTCATTATTATATTGCTCAATTATATCATTGTTAAGCTTAGTATCTATATCATGCATGCTCAATACATTCCATGTGCTGACGCACATTTTGCGCTACATCATTTTATGATATAAGTTCAGGCACCCATCATCCAGATAATGCTTAGTTCGACTCTCAGCGTATATTCAGCAGCTTCAGTGGTGAGTCCTCATAATTCGAGGACATTTCATTATGCTTGGTTTATTTAGTTACTTTCAATTTTATCAGTATCTTTAGAGTTAGTTTGGGACTTGTCCTAGTAGCTTATCAGTAGTAGAGACTTTCAATCATAGAGTCAGTGTTTAGTTGTTTGGGGTTGTTTCCCATTGACATGTTTAGATTTATTCTCATTTGTAGTCCTTAGTTTTGACTCAATTATTAGTTATGCTTCTGTTTATCTTTGTTATCTATTCAGTATGCTTGTGATATGCCAGACTCAGGGTTAGCTTAGGGTCACTCGTGATCCTAGGTCATGTATTATGTCTAAGGGGTAGCCATGGAGCGTGACAAATTTGGTGTGAGAGCATCAAGTTCAAGAGTCCTAAGGTGTCTAAAAGTCACACTAAGCAGAGTCTCTCTCATAAGTGTGAAGCGCGCCACAACTATGAGAGAGAGGCTATGAGGTGTTCTAAGAAAACTTCCCTACTTTCTTTTCCATCTTGTGCCATAGAGTATAAAATCTATTTAATCTACTTCTAACTCCTACTCTTCGCATTTCAAAAAATGCCTCCAAGAAGAGATAACGCGAGGAATCAGCTAACAACTCCAGTAGACCCATTGAATGAGCAAGTCACGCATGCCGAGTTCAGGGCTTCTTTCAAAGTGCTTGCTTTGGCCATGATTGCCCTAGTCAATCAACAGGCTATGGCCCCAACTCCTCTGTAGACTAACATTACTGCATCCAGAATCCAGGACCTCAATCGGATTAATTCTACGAAGTTTCATGGGCCAAAGTCAGAAGGGGATCTACATGAGTTTCTCGATGACATTTAGAAGGTAATAGATATTATAGGTGTCTCTCTAGTCGAGAGTGCAGATTTCACCGCCTATCAGTTGAACGGACTGACCTACACTTAGTACGAGTAGTGGAAGGAATTTCATGGTACTAATTCAAGTCCAAAAACTCTCTCAAAATACCTTCTCAGTCTCTACTCTAGTTGGTGACCCTGTTATTACTAGACAGGTATACAGAAATTTCTCCGTCACAATTTTTCAGAAAGTCACCTTAGATGACCTTGTAGATTTAGAAATGGTTGATTTCGATATCATTCTAGGCATGGATTGGTTACATTCCTGTTATGCCTCAGACGATTGTAGAACTAGGATCGTTCAGTTTCAGTTTCCAAACGAGTCAGTCTTAGAATGGAAGGGTAGTAGCTCAGTGCCTATGGGTCGATTTATCTCTTACCTTAAGGCTAGGAAAATGATTTACAAAGGGTATATTTATCATCTCATTGGAGTTAAGGATTAAAAATCTGAAACCTTAACTCTTGAGTCAGTCCCAGTACGAAATGAGTTTCGATAAGTGTTCCCAGAAGATCTTCCTGAAATTTCTCCCAAAAGGGAAATCAACTTTGGAATAGATATCCTTCCTGATACCCAGCCTATTTCGATTCCTCCTTACAAAATGGCTCCAGCTGTGCTTAAGGAATTGAAAGAAAAATTAAAAGACCTTTTAGATAAGGGCTTCATCAGACCCAGTATATCTCTATGGGGTGCTCCAGTGTTGTTCGTGAAAAACAGAGATGGTTTTCTAAGAATGTGCACTGACTATCGTCAGTTGAACAAAGCCACAATCAAGAATAAGCATCCCATCCCCATAATTGATGACTTGTTTGTCCAACTTTAGGGTGTTATTTCCTTTTCTAAGATAACCTCAGATCCGGCTATCATCAGTTCAGTGTCAAAGATAGTGACATACCAAAGATAGCCTTCAGGACTCAATATGGTCATTATGAATTTGTAGTTATGTCTTTTGGACTAACAAATGCTCTTGTAGCTTTCATAGACTTAATGAACAGAGTGTTCAAACAGTATTTTCACTTGTTAATCATCATTTTTATTGATGATATCCTTATTTATTCTCGGAGTGAGAAAGATCATGTAACTCATCTAATAGTTGTTTTGCAAAGCCTCAAAGATCGCCAACTATTTGCTAAGCACAACAAATGTGAATTTTGGTTACAGTCGGTTACTTTCCTTGGTCATATGGTATCCAATCAGGGGATCCAAGTGGATTCTCAGAAAATTGAGGAAGTACATCACTGGCCCAGACCTACCTCTCTGATTGATATCATAAGTTTTTTGGGTTTGGCCAGTTATTATAGGAGGTTTGTTGAAAGATTTTCATTCAAAGCTTCCCCATTGACCGAGTTAACTCAAAAAAAGGTCAAGTTTCACTGATCAGATGAGTGTGAGAAAAGCTTCTCAGATTTGAAGACTAGGTTGACTAAAGCTCCTGTCTTGACTCTACCAGATGGGTCAAATAGTTGTGTGGCTTATTGTGATGCATCCAGGTTCGACCTAGGTTGTGTGTGGATGCAGCAAGGTAAGGTCATAGCTTATGATTCTAGACAACTATAGGTCCATGAGAAGAACTACCCGACTCATGACCTTGATAATGCAGTCGTAGTTTTTTCTCTAATGATTTGGAGACACTACTTGTATGGTGTTCATGATGATGTGTTCACAGATCATAAGAGTCTCCCGTATGTGTTCACCTAGAAAGAGTTGAATCTTCATCAGAGGAGATGTCTTGAATTCCTCAAAGACTATGACATGAATGTGCTCTATCATCCGAGTAAGGCTAATATAGTGGCTGACGCCCTTAACAGACTATCCATGGGTAGTGTATCACATGTTGAGGAAGAGAAGAAATAATTAGCCAAAGATATTCATCGACTTGCTCGCTTAGGAGTTTTCCTTATGGACACGTCAGATGGTGGTGTGATAGTTCAGAATAGGTCTGAATCTTCATTTTTAGTGGAGGTTAAGGAAAAACAAGATAGAGATACTATATTAATTCAATTAAAATGTGCAGTTCATCAGCAAAAAGTTGAGGTTTTCTCCCAAGGGGGAGAGGTGTGTTTCATTACTAGGGTCACTTATGTGTTCCTAATGTGGGTGAGTTGAGGAAGAAAATCCTAATAGAAGCACATAATTCTAGATATTCTATTTATGCGGGTGCCACTAAGATGTACCGTGATCTATGAGAAGTCTTTTGGTGCAAAGACATAAAGAGAGACATCGCATATTTTGTGGCTAAGTGTCCTAACTGTCAATAGGTTCAAGTAGAACATCAGAAACCAAGAGGTGTGATTCAAGATATTAACATTCTTACATGGAAGTGGGAAATCATAAACATGTATTTAATTACGGATGCACCTTATACTCATAGACAACATGATTTATTTGGATGACAGTGGACAGAGTCACTAATTCAGCTCACTTCTTGGTTGTCAAGACTACAGATTCAACGGAGCATTACGCCAGACTTTACATCAGTGAGATAGTCATGTTGAATGGGGTTCCCTTGTCTATCATCTCAAATAGGGTTCCTCAATTTACCCCTCATTTCTAGAAATCATTTCATAAAGGTCTTGGTACTCAAGTAAATCTCAGTACATCATTTCATCAATAGATGGATGGTCAGGTAGAGCGTATCATTCAGACTTTATAGGACATGTTGAGAGCTTGTGTGATTGATTTCAAGGGTAGTTCGGATGATCACCTACCTCTCATAGAGTTCGCCTATAACAACTTCCATTCCAGTATTTAGATGGCCCCTTTGAGGCCATGTGTAGGCGTAGATGCAGGTCTCAGTAGGTTGGTTCGAAATAGGTAAAGCAGCCTTGATTGAGCCAGATTCGGTTCATGAGGATATGGAGAAAGTTCAACTCATCATGGATAGATAAAAGACAATGTAGAGTCATCAGAAGTCCTATGCAGATGTAACGAGAAGGGACTTAGAGTTTGAAATCGATGATTGGGTTTTCCTAAAAGTGTAACCCATGAAGCGGGCGATTAGATTTGGCAAAAAAGGGAAGCTCACTCCCAGGTATGTAGGTCCTTACAAAATCCTGTAAAGGGTTGGTAATGTGGCTTATGAGTTAGAGTTGCCAGCGGAACTAGCAGCGGTTTACCTAGTCTTTCACATTTCCTAGTTGAAAGAGTGTGTGGGTGATCCGGCATCAATAGTACATTTAGAGAGTGTGGATGTGAAAGATAGCCTCACCTATGAAGAGGTTCCAGTTTAAATTCTTGAGCGTCATGTTCGTAGGTTGAGAAATAAGGAAGTCGCTTCAGTAAAGGTTTTGTGGAAAAGTCAGTCTGTAGAGGGAGCTACTTGGGAAGCAGAAGCAGCCATGATGGTCAAGTATCCTCACCTCTTTCCTTCTGATTCAATTTCAACTTGAGGTAATAGTTCCTCTCCAGTCTCTCAACTTACTCTTGTGTCTTTCAGTATTAGTATCATGTTCCATTAGTTATTATGGCTTTCCGACATATTTTTATGTTCATGGATCTTAGTTTTGTTAGATATCAGTTTCTAATATTCATTTGGTAGGGATTTCAGCTCTTTCCTCCAAACTAAGTTTGTTTAGACTTCATTCGAGGATGAATGATCCCAATTAAGGGGGAAGATATTGTAAAACCTAAAAAAAATCAGAACTAGGATTGAACAAGAGATAAGGGAAAACCACGGAGGGGGTCCAAAAGACGTGAAGAGGACCACGACCCGTCACCCTGCTCGTGGTTGTGCACCCAGCAAAAGGTTAAAGACCACAGACTACTAAACAGTCTGTGGAGTTCCACACGGGTCGTGAAGTGACCCATGAGGGGGATACAGAACCACCATGGCTACTGTGAAGGACCACTAGACGGTCTGTGGAGCTTCATATGAACTGTGAAGTGGTTCGTGAAAGAGGCTTGACAGACTTTGAGGTTCGGGTCAACTTCAAATGATTATATCTTTCAGCACAAAATGATTTAGGTGGCCCACGACCTTTAAAATTAAAGGATTTTGAGTCATATTTCCAACGCCACCAACTTTGCCTAATTCCGAGCCAAGAGTAAAAAGTTATGCTAGTTTTAGTAAAGCCCTGTCGGGCAGAGCATCTTCACGACACACTTGACGGGCCGTGGTGCTCTAGACGGCCCGTGATGCCTGCCTTGAAGTCACTTCATTAGCTTTTAGGTGAGGTTTCATCCCCAAAGTTACTGGTTTCACCACATACACTAAATAGTTCGTAAAGCTCCGCACGGATCGTGAAGTCATCCGTGAAGGGGACTTGTCAGAATTAGAATTTTAGGATAAACTTTAAATGACCATATCTATTAGCACAAAATGAATTAGGCGGCCCATGACCTATAAAATTAAATATCTCTGAGTCCTCTTTCCAACGCCACCAAGTATTCCTAATTCCAAGCTGGGAGTAAAAAGTTATGCACATTTTAGTGAAGCCTGATTAATAACGTTTCAAAGACACTTCATCCAATTCTAAGCATTAACGATCGTTAATCAGTATATAACCTAACTAAATGAGTTGGGGTCGAATCCCACACGGAGCGGTACATATTTAAGATTCAATAGGAAAGTGTGAACATGGTCAAATCAGTCATAGGAATAGACATTATCGAATAAAAACATAATTGAAATCATGGGGTGACACGATTGTCAAATAAGGGGGTTTTGGTTTGTAATTATCAACTACAGCAGCAGCAAACACTACGAAATAACAATAATGAGACGGGTTCTTGGGATGTGATTAGATTATAGGCTAATATAGACAAATGGTTAATTACAACTATTAGAAAATAGCTAGATATTAGTGAGTAAGCTAGACTATAGAGGATGTAAATTTTCTCTCGAACATCGACAAGCATGCAAAATAAGAACAGCCCACACCTTATTCCATTCACTCTCTCGAGCTGAATGTGTGGAAAAGGGTTTAGGATTCACTCTCTCGAGCTGAACCCATGACAACCCAATACTCACTGACCATCAATCAATAACCTTAGTTTTAAAACCTCTCTCTTGAGCAAGAAGAAAACAGAAGGGTAGAACTGCATTTGCAACTACAATTCTTAAATTAAACCACAATTAATGATTGAACTCACTTCTAAACGGCATTTAAATTAACAATTAGCAATACCCATAAACTAAATCAGCCCATAATCACACCCCAAGAATTGGGGTTTTAGCTAGACATTATAAAAAGATAAAAATCGTTACCAAATTGAGTTTCCATCAACTGGGTTAGATTAATTTCGTCTTTACAATGTTCTAAGTTGAAGAATCTCAAAGACCTACTTCCAATTTCTCAAAAGTGAAAAACTTCAAATATGAACACAGATACTATTCAGAATGAATAATGATTCAATGATACTAAACTAAATGTTTAAAAATGTATTTATAGTCGCCAAAAATGTTCTAGAAAGAGTCACTCGGTGAAGTAAGTCGGGCTCCCCGATCCACTCGGCGATCCACCCTTTAATCAATTCCATCGCCTTTCTGCCTTAGCCTTCAGCATCCTCAAGGTCTGCAACTTTGGGCGATCCAACACTGTATCGTGCAACCACTCGGTGACCCACCGACTCCTCCTTTCTCTCGCCGACTTGGTTCTTTCCTTCAGGGCTTGGCACACTGGAACTTTAGGCGGTCAAATGGCCATTCGGCGACTTGCCCAGTGAACTTGGCGATCACCAGGCTTGCATTTCTTTGTTCTTTCAACTAGCTTTGTTCCTTTTTGCAAATTAGTGTCCTTGCTTTGTTCCTCAATCCAAATACCTGGAAATCAAGGGTTTTACATCAGTTATTGGCACAAAATAAGCAATTGAGGACACTAAATCATTACAAATAAAGCCATAAATAAGTCCAAATCTCGGACTCATCAACACCCCCAACTTCAACTTTTGCTTGTCCTCAAGTAAAACTCAAGCTCAGCAGTTCAAAAATGATGTTTCAAACAGTGCTACACAAGACTCAATCATGAATGCACACAACAAGACTCAACTTACTCATGCAAGGATCAATTGTGCACTCAAAGATTCAAGTTGTGACTCACCATTACCAAAGATTCTCAAGTTCACAATACATGCTTCAAATGCAACTTCTAGCTCAACAAAAGTACTCAAATGCCCTCACACAAAGATGCTTTCATATTCATACACAATGGTTCAACAATTATAGTTCCGGATTCACATACAACTCTCACACTCACAAAGATGAACACATGCATGAATTCACCCATAGGTTTACCCTTATTTTCCAACCAACATTAGTTTCAGCTCAGTCAAGATCAAAAAAGTCTTTTCAAGGCTTGTAACGGGGCTGAGTGTAAAGGTATGGTCATTTAGGCTTAGTGGTTGCTATCCTCATGAAATGTGGTATGAAAACACTTTCTTTCATTTTCTTCAACATTTTCACCCATGTTCAAAAGTCACCACATTATTCACTTCCCATGGAATACCGGACACCCCATATCTCTTGCACATTCACAACTTTATTTCAAAAAAAATTCGTTCTTTTTCTTTTTCTTTTTCCTTTTTTTTTTTTTTTTTTGTATAGAGGGGTTCCATCTTTCTCAAAACCATGGATCAAAGGGGACTTCTTTGCACTTCTTGTTTTACCTTCTCCTTTCAACACACCTCCAACTTAGGCTTTTCGCCTAAGTTGGCTATTCAAACAAACCACACTTCATAAGGATTATGGGTGAATGGATAAAGAGAGGTCTCATTTGCTCAAGTTTCATCCAAGAAAAGGGTAATGCTAAAAAAAAGGAGTTAGAGCAAGGTTCACACACTCACAAGGTTGGCCACAAAAGATGTATGTTGTCAAATTATTTCACTCTTCAAATTGTTGCCTAAGATCATTTCGAGAGCTTGCATCACTTAGTCAATCGAACCAACGGGGCAAATTCTGGGTGTCATCACACATGGTTCACTGTAAGCTCGTCACACAAGGCATTGGCACCAATATCAAACAAGACTCCACACTTTCGCTAGTGTGCAATGTTCATCACAAGAGACTCAATTAGATAATTGACTAGTCATAACGAGATGCAAAAAGTTTACATATTGCCTATGCAACTTCATTTGGCCTCATTGTAGCCGCACATTCATTTTTGTTCGATTAAGAGCACTATTCAAGTCATCGGTATTGATCATGACGGACAATCAAATTTGTACAAGAACAGCCACATTTAAAAATACAGGAAGTGGCAAAAAATTTTAGAAGGGTCCAAAAACCATTTGTAATTAACACAAGGCGCCACAAGCTTAAATATCCACAAAACAGTGCCAAAACACAATTTACAGCAGAACAACCCAAATTATATACAAAAATATAATCATAAGAGATAGGAATGGAAATACCTCACCCCACCACAAATAAAAAGCAATTTTTCCTCAAATGCAAAAATACTAGAAATCAATAAAAATGACAGAGAGGGAGGTAAAGAAAAGTCATGTCTATGCAGTCGCTCCATCTGTCGGGGCATCAATTCCCGGTGCAACACTCTGATCTTGGGAATCAGTGCTCGGTGTATCTGTGACACTGGATCCAGCCATGGTAGTGTCTGTCAAAGAAATCTATACTGCTGAATCTATCATCGTCTCCTCAACCTCTGTCAGGCCCTTATAGGTCACCTCCTCATCGACACCAAGCTGCTCATCATCAGTCTCAACCTCAGAATCGGCAGCAGCTACCTCCTCAGCTCAAATTTCATCTCCGGTGGTAGTCAGAGGCACGTCTGTATCGGCAAGGATATCGGGGATCTCTACAGTCTCGAAAATCATAGACATGTTTGTGGACTTCAGCTGGTCCACATCCTTTATAAGCTCAGCAATTGCGGCCTTTAGGGCCATCACCTCGTCAGTGGCCCCTTGGCCTTGCTCACACACCGCTATTTGTGCCGCAAGGGCATCAATGGTCATACTCAGGGGTGTCACAACATCAACCAGGGCCCTCTGGATCATGCCAGGAATGGTGGCCTCAAGTCTGGAGGCGCGTCTATTAGTAGAATGGGCTAGCTGCCCCATCTGTAGTAATGCAGCCTGGGTAAGTGGAGGTCGAGAGCTATAGAGGAACTTGGCATCATGGAAGGGGCAGTGCTAGATATACCTGAAGGCCTAGGGATCGAAGTAAGCACAGGTTCCTCTACAGGTAATGCATCAGTATCCACAACCGGGGATGTATCCACCAAGGCTTGCTTCTTCTTCTCGACCTCATACTTCAGGTACTCCGCCTCAATCCTTCGGATGTCGGTAGAGAAGACGGGAATCACTTCCATAACCTTCTTCTCATCTCTAGGTACCCGAGATCATCTGTACAACTCGGTGATCAACACCGAAAATGAGAGAGAAGTCTGGCGCTGCTTGGCCCTCATGACCATCTCCTGTTCAATGATTATCCCTAAATTCAGCCTTGTCCTATCAATGATGCAACCAAAACAGACTGTTTTTGCGTGGCGGAAAATGGACTCATTCTGGGATGGCATGATCGAACTGCTGATGAAACCAAACCAGAACCTTGCTGCTATATTGAGGTTCTTCTTTTCAATGTCCTCCAAACTCGATCCACTTGGGAGTACCGTCAGATATTAGAGGAGCCAACCACTTCTTCATATTTTCTAACGTCTTTGTCTAAATTATATATTGGCAGTCATCCTAAATTTGTGTCGAAACCTCCAGGACTGCATTGATAACATCACTATCGCATTCCACCTTTCTACCCGTGACAACCACATAGTCTACAGACTCGAATTTGGCGGCCTGCTTCTTCCCTTGTGGCACCAGGGCTCCGTAGGCGGTATAGAATTCCTGGACCCAATTTGGAACATAAGGACCACGAGGTTGAGTGAGCAGCTGGAACTTGTGGGACCTCAAGTATCTCATGATCTCCGGATATCTGTCTATGACTCCATGAGTAGACAACCTCTTCTCCTCTTTAATGGTCCTTGATGTTTGCGTAATCAATGACACAACTTCCAATGCAAGTGTCTACGACCGTGCAATAGTATAATAACCCAACCAAGGGTTAGGGTCAAGTCCCAAGGGAGAGGTTTCGAGAGTTAATAGAAAAATAAAATTAGTTCTAACTAGTCGTAGCTAAAGACATTAACGACTAAAAACAATATAAATTAAAGGGGGGTGAGACAAAAGTGTCAAATATCAACTGGAGGTTTTGTCACGAGTGTAGCTAAAACAGTAAAAATAACAGATAAATCTATGAATGAGAGGGGATTCTTGGGATGTGACCGCAAGATATATTGATTTAAATCGTTGGGTACATTCTTTTGATAGGAAATTTGCAAGATAATAGTGACTAGGCTAAGCTTTAGATGGAAATAAGTTCCCTTTCTGGCAACTTACCCCGTTTCAAATAGGTTCTTCTCGAACACCCATTTGCTGCGTGAAGGCCAGCCTACACCTTACCCCACTCACTCTCTCGAGCTGAGTCTTAGGATATGGGACTAGGGCTCACCCTCTTGGTTTGAACCTCATATCGACCCACTCCTTAGGCCATCAGTCTAGCGGACTTGGTTTCACGACCTCTCTCTCGAGCAAGCCGAAAACACATAGGTAGTTTGTATTTGCAACTGCAAACCCATTAAATTAAACACATAGGTGGTTTTGTATTTGCAACTACAAACCCATTAAATTAAACCACAACCACTAGGTGAAATCACCATCAAAATACATCTAACCTATCAGCAAGAAAAACCCAACAATAATCTCAACAAATATTTGCTAAACCACACCCCAAGAATGGGGTTTTTAGCGACACATCAAGAGATAGAAATTTATACCTAAATGAGCTTGCATTCAAATGGGTATGAAGAATTAAGTCTTGTTATAGGCCAAGCATGAAGAATCCAAGAGACCCAAGTCCAAATCCTTGGAGATGAAATCCTCTTCTTCTTCAAGTTTTCAAAACCCTCTCCAAACTCGGAGCAAAAATAAAAGTACCAAAATTATATTAAGAATTCGATACTGTCTAATCTTCTTCATTTCTCTATAAGTCTCAACGAGTATTTAGAATTTTCAAAAATTTGTGTTGCGACGGATCATTCGGCGACATTAGTAGGAATCGTGGATCAAATCTGCGATCCACCCATTTGTGTAATTCATCGCTGTCTTACACCATCCTTCGGCATCTTCGTGCTCTGGGTCATTGGCCGATATATTATTGTTTCACGGAACTGCTCGGCGATGCGCCTAATGCTCCTTTATCCGCCGACTTGATCATTTCCTTCTAGGATCAGCACACTGGAACAAAAGGCGAAGTGAGACCCTTCGGCGACTTGCCAAGTGGACTCGGTGATCCTCAGGCCTTCATTTTCTTCGTTCTTTTTAGCCTTTTCGTTCCTTTTTGCGAAGTAGTGTCCATGCTCTCCTTCAATCTTCGAATACCAGAAACTTAAGGGTTTTCATCATATATTGAGTTAAAATAAGCATTTGAGGACACAAATTTTATTAAAATATAGCCCTAGATGAGTCCAATTTGTGGACTCATCAACACCCCTAACTTAAACTTTTGTTTGTCCTCAAGTAAAACTCGTGTTCAGCAGTTCAAATAGGATGTCTCAAATAGTGCTACACAAGACCAAATCATGCACATACACAATAGGACTCAATTTACTCATGCAAAGATCAATTGTGTACTCAAAGATTCAAGTTGTGACACACCATTACCAAAGATTCTCATGATCGCAATACTTGCTACTTGTGCAAGTTCAAGCTAAAAAAAAAGTATCGAAATATCCTCACATAAAGAATGATTCCATATACACATCACAATGCATGTTTTCACCCATAGGTTTGCCCTTATTTTCCAATCGACTTTTGATTTGGCTTACTAAAGATCAAAAAGGTCTTTTCGAGGCTTGAAATGAGGTTGAGTGCAAAGGTATGGTCATTTAGGCTCAGTGACTTCTTCATCCTCGTGAGATGTGGTGTTCTCAAAACGTCCTTTTCCTTTCCCTTATCCCTTTTTCTTCTAGTGCTTCTAAGTCATCCTTTTATTCACTCTCTATGTATTGCTTGGAAACCCAATTCCTTGTGTTTTTTTTCGGGGGTTTCCATTTTTTCTTGCAATACCATGATTTAAGAGACACTTTTCTTGCACTTCTTGACTTCTCCTTTTCCTTTTCACCACACCCCCAAGTTGGCTATTCACTAAACCACAAATCAAGAAGATTATAGGTAGCGGGTTAAGTAAGGTCTAGGGTTCATCAAGGTTCTTCCAAAGAAAGGTAAGGCTCAAAGGGTGTTCAAAAGAGTTTCACATGCTCACGGGTAGGCCACAAAAGAGTTATAAGTCAAATTTGGCTCACACTCTTTAAAGTTGCGTAAGATCATTTCAAGAGCACATCTTTCTAAATCAATCAGACTAACGGGGCAAATTCTATGTTGATTCAAACATGGTTCAAAGTAAGTTAATCACACAAGGCATCGACACTAATGTCAAACAAGACTCCACACTTTCGCTAGTGTGCAACGGTCATTACAAGAGAATCAATTTGATAAATTGCTAATCACAACGAGATGCAAAGAGTTCACATATTGTGTATGCAACTTCATTTGGTCTCATCGTAGCCGTACATTCATGTTCGTTCGATTGAGAGCACTATTCAACTCATCGGTATTGATCGAAACCGAGAATTAAATTTGCAAGAGAACAACCACTTTCAACACAGGAGGTGGCAAAAATTTTCGAAACATTAAAATTTTTCAGAAGGGTCAAAATCCTTTTACAATAAAAACTAAAGAGGAGCCAAAAGCGCAAACATCCACAGAAAAGCAGTATTGACACAATTTAAAACAAAACAACCCAAATATACACAACATACGAACATCAAACAACACACAATGGTGGGTCTCACCCCACCACAAATAAAAGAAATTTGTCCTCAAATGCAATAAAAAAAATATCCAGAATGTAAATTAAAGGTAAACAGAGAATGAGGTAAAGAAGTGATCCTGGCTATGCGGTTGCTCCATCTGTCAGGGCGGCATGGTTTTTCCGGTGACTTAGGGTGTAGTTATATAAGTTGCTTCGGGTTGTAGACCTTCCACAATTTTAGCATTAAAAAGAAGGCGAGGTGGGGATGTTAAGCGAGCTGTTGGGTGGTTCAGCGAGCCCTACACAGCATCGCTAAGCAACCCAACACACCTATTTTCCACCCACTTTCTCGAATACTTCACAGCCACCCTGTTTCAACTTTACTCAAACGTTGTCCAATTCCTACACACCCGGCAATATCAGACTCGATCGCCGAGTCATTCGGCGTGTCGCAGATCAATCACTTATTTCACCGAGTTTTACAGAACTTTCTAGTAAGCTTGGCAGTTCAAACAGCGGTCTCCATCGAGATCGCCAACAGCATCGGCGATGCGCCAATAATTTCACAAGCTCGCCGAGTTTTATAGTCTCTAATTTTGGAGATGTTTGGAATCAAACGGCGGATAAGGTCGGGTTCGCCGACCTCTTCGGTGACTTGCCAATTCAATCTATTGCTTGTCACCCTGCACTTTTCTCGCACTTCTCACACTTCAACCTATACCAACAACACACCATTATTTTATCAATACGCAAATATAAAAATAATAAGGGGTTTTGGGTTGCCTTCCAAATAGCACCTTAGTAAACATCGCAGCATGACTGAAGTCCATAACTATTCTTCATCCTTGGAGTCAACCATAGTGTAGTTAGGAGAGTCCTCGGTGAATAGTGGATAGCGACCTATCATCAAGTGGGTGATTTGAGTATCCTGCATTTGAATAGTCATGGATTTTGTCTTGTTTTTCAAGTTATTGTTGAATAAGTGAAAGGGCCTCATCATTCTGCACACCCCCATGTTTCTTCCCGTGTTTACATTCGCGAAGGAGGAAGTGTTTTTCCTTTTCCATGGCTTGTACTTCCAACTCCATGACTCGTTTGGATAAAACATCTATCTGAGTAACTAAGGCATCCCACTCTTGCTTCATTTTGGCTTCCTTATTGGTTTCAACCATACAATCATGGATTGTTGCGTCAACTTCATAGGGCTGGTATAGCATACCCCCTGTGCAAAGTTGATCAGCTATACTTCTATTTTCATGTCTAAGACCCCTATAGAAGCACTCCAGTAGCACATTGTCGGTCATCCCATAAGATGGGCACGGGTGTAGACTGCTTGGAACTTTAGCCACATTTCCTGAATGGTCTCATTCCCTATTTGTTTGAATGTTAGGAGGTTGTCCTTGAGGTTTAGTAGTTTCAGAAAGGGGTGATCCGTGTGGTACCAATAATGATCATCCATTCTTATTTCCGTGCTCTAATATTCCAGACAAGCAAATCAAAACTACAATTTAGATTAGTAAACTAAAACTAAAAAGAATCAAAAATTTTACGTAACAAAGAATTCCTAAATAACACCACTCCCATGCAGCAGTACCATTTTGATGTTTACGTAATCAATGGCACAACTTCCAATGCAAATATCTACGATCGTGCAATAGTATAATAACCCAACCAAGCGTTGGGGTCGAGTCCCAAAGGAGTGGTTTCGAGAATTAGTAGGAAAATAAAATTAGTTCTAACTAGTTGTAGCTAAAGATATTAACGACTAAAAACATTGTAAATTAAAGGGGGGTGACACAGAAGTGTTAAATATCAAATGGGGGTTTTGTCACAAGTGTAGCTAAAACAGTAAAAATAACAGAGAAATCTACGAATGAGAGGGGATTCTTGGGATGTGATTGCAAGATATATTGATTTAAATAGTTGGGTACATGTTTTTGATAGGAAATTTGCAAGATAATAGTGACTAGGCTAAGCTTTAGATGGAAATAAGTTCCCTCTCGAGCAACTTACCCCGTTTCAAATAGGTTCCTCTCAAACACCCCTTTGCCGCATAAAGGCCAGCCTATGCCTTACCCCACTCACTCTCTCTAGCTCAATGTTAGGATATGGGACTAGGGCTCACCCTCTTGGGCTAAACCTCATGTCGACCCACTCCTTAGGCCATCAGTCTAGTAGTCTTGGTTTCACGACGTCTCTCTCGAGCAAGCCGAAAACGTGTGGGTGGTTTTGTATTTCCAACTACAAACCCATTAATTTAAACCACAACCACTAGGTGAAATCACTATCAAAATACATCTAACCTATCAAGAAGCAAAACCCAACAATAATCTCAACACATATTTGCTAAATCACACCCCAAGAATGGGATTTTTAGCCATATATCAAGAGATAGAAATTTATACCTAAATGAGCTTGCATTCAAATGGGTACGAAGAATTAAGTCTTGTTACAGGCCAAGAAAGAAGAATCCAAGATACCCAAGTCCAAATCCTTGGAGATTAAATCCTCTTCTTCTTCAAGTTTTCAAAACCCTCTCCAAACTAAGAGAAAAAATTAAAGAACTAAAATTATATTAAGAATCTGATACTGTCTAATATTCTTCTTTTCTTTATAACTCTCAACGAGTGTTTATAATTTTCAAAAATCAGTGTTGTGACGGATCAATCGGCGACATTAGTAGGAATCGCCGATCAACTCGGCGATCCGCCCTTTGGTGTAGTTCATCGCCATCTTGCACCATCATTCGGCATCGTCATGCTCTGGGTCATTGGGCGATATAGTACTACTTCGCGGAACTGCTCGGCGATACGCCGACTGCTCCCTTTTCCACCGACTTGATCCTTTCCTTCAGGGCTCAGCACACTGGAACAAAAGGCGAAGTGAGACCCTTCGGCGACTCGCCAAGTGGACTCGGCGATCCTCAGGCCTTCATTTTCTTCATTCTTTTCAGCCTTTTCATTCCTTTTTGTGAAGTAGTGTCTATGTTCTCCTTCAATCTTCAAATACCTGAAACTTAAGAGTTTTCATCAGATATTGGGATAAAATAAGCATTTGAGGACACAAATTCTATTAAAATATAGCCTAAATGAGTACAATTTGTGGACTCATCAACAACCCAAACTTAAAGTTTTGCTTGTCCTTAAGTAAAACTCAAGTTCAGCTGTTAAAATACGATGTCTCAAATAGTCCTACAAAAGACCAAATCATGAACAAACACAATAGGACTCAATATACTCATGCAAAGACCAATTGTGTACTCAAAGATTCAAGTTGTGACACACCATTACCAAAGATTCTCGTGCTCGCAATACTTGCTACTTGTGTTAGTTCAAGCTCAACAAAAAGTATCTAAATGCCCTCACATAAATAATGATTCCATATTCACACATAGAGGTTAATCAATTCAAGATCAGGAATCAGATGCAACGCTCACACTCAAAAAGAGGACCACAATGCATATTTTCACCCATAGGTTTGCCCTTATTTTCCAATTGACTTTCGATATGGCTTACTCAAGATCAAAAAGGTCTTTTCAAGGCTTGAAATGGGGCTGAGTGCAAAGGTATGGTCATTTAGGCTTAGTGACTTCTTCATCCTTGTGAGACGTGGTGTTCTCAAAATGTCCTTTTCCTATCACTTATCCTTTTTTCTTCTGGTGCTGCTAAGTCATCCTTTTATTCACTCTCAAAGTATTGCTTGGAAACCCAATTCCTTTTTTTTTTTGGGGTTTCCATTTTGTCTTGCAATACCATGGGTTAAGGGATACTTTTCTTGCACTTCTTGACTCTTCCTTTTCCTTTTCACCACACCCCCAACTTAGGTTTTTGGCTAAGTTGGCTATTCACTAAACCATAAATCAAGAGGATTATAGGTAGTGGGTCATGTAAGGTCTAGGGTTCATCAAGGTTCTTCCAAAGAAAGGTAAGGCTCAAAGGGTGTTCAAAAGAGTTTAACACGCTCACGGGTAGGCCAAAAAAGAGGTATATGTCAAATTTGGCTCACACTCTTTAAAGTTGCCTAAGGTCATTTCAAGAGCACACCTTTCTAAATCAATCAGACTAACGGGGCAAATTCTGGGTTTATTCAGTCATGGTTCAAAGTAAGCTAATCACACAAGGCATCGACACTAAAGTCAAACAAGACTCCACACTTTCGCTAGTGTGCAACAGACGGTCATTACAAGAGAATCAATTTGATAAATTGCTAATCACAATGAGATGCAAAGAGTTCACATATTGTCTATGCAACTTCATTTGGTCTCATCGTAGCCATGCATTCATGTTCGTTTGATTGAGAGCACTATTTAAGTCATCAGTATTGATCGAAACTGAGACTTAAATTTGCAAGAGAACAGCCACTTTCAACACAAGAGGTGGTGAAAATTTTCGAAACATTAAAATCTTTCGGAAGGGTCAAAATCATTTTACAATAAAAACTAAAGAGGAGCCATAAGCTCAAACATCAACAAAAAAGAAGTATTGACACAATTTAAAACAGAACAACCCATATATACACAACATACGAACATCAAACAGCACACAAATGTGTGTCTCACCCCACCACAAATAAAATCAATTTGTCCTCAAATGCAATAAAAAAATCCAGAATGTAAATTAAAGGTAAACAGAGAAGGACGTAAAGAAGTAATCCTGGCTATGCGGTTGCTCCACCTGTAAGGGCGGCATGGTTCTTTCGACGACTTTGGGTATAGTTATATATGCTGCTTCGGGTTGTAGACCTTCCACAATTTTAGCATTAAAAAGAAGGCGAGGCGGGAACGTTAAGCGAGCCATTGAGTGGTTCAGCGAGCCCTACACAACATCGCTAAGCAACCCAACATGCCTATTTTCAACCTATTTTCTCGAATGCTGCACAGCCACTCTCCTTTAACTTTACTCAAATGTTGTCTAATTCCTACGCACCCAGCGATATCAGACGTGATCGGAGAGTCATTCGGCATGTCGCCGAGTCATTCGGAATGTCACCGAGCAATCACTTGTTTCTCTTAGTTTTACAACACTTTCTAGTAAGCTTGGGGGTTCAAACAACGGTCTCCATCGAGATCGCCAACAACGTCGGCGATGCGCCAATATTTTCACAAGCGTGCTGAGTTTTACAGTCTCCAATTTTGGAGATGTTTGGAGTCAAACGGCGGATAAGGTCTGGTTCGCTGACCTCTTCGGCGACTCGCCAATTGAATCTGTTGCTTGTCAACCTGCACTTTTCGCACACTTCTCACACTTCAACCTATACCAACAACACACCATTATTTTACCAATACGCAAATATAAAAATAATAAGGGGTTTTATGTTGCCTCCCAAATTTGCCTTAGTTAACGTCGCGGCATGACATAAGTCCACAACTATTCTTCATCCTCAGAGTCAGCCATGGTGTAGTTAGGCGAGTCCTCAGCAAATGGTGGATAGTGACTTGTTATCAAGTGGGTGATTTGAGCATCCTGCAGCTGAATAGTCATAGAGTTTGAGGTAGACGTTTCATTCATCATTTCAATGTTGCCTTTATCTCATTCAACGTCTTGTCTTGTGTTTCAATTTGTTGTTTAATAAGTGAATGGGCTTCATCATTATGCACACCCCCATGTTTCTTCTCGTGTTTACATTCGCAAAAGAGGAAGTGCTTTTCCTTTTCCATGGCTTGTACTTCCAACTCCATTACTCATTTGGATAGAACATCCAACTGAGTAACTAGTGCATTACACTCTTGCTTCCTTTTGGCATCCTTATTGGTTTCAACCATACCATTAAGGTTTTTTCCACAACTTCGTAGGGCTGGTGTAGCATACCCCCTGCGTAAAGTTGATCGACTATACTTATATTTTTGGGTCCAAGACCCCTATAGAAGCACTCCAGTAGTGCCTTATAGGTCATCCCATGAGATTGGCACGGTTGTACCACTGCTTGGAACTTCAGCAACATTTCCTAAATTGTCTCATTTCCTGTTTGTTTGAATGTCAGGAGGTTGTCCCTGAGGTTTAGTAGTTTCAGGATGGGCTGATCCGTGTGGTACCCATAATGATCATCTATTCTTATTTCCGTATTTTGATACTCCAAACAAGCAAAAATAAACTACAATTTAGATTAGTAAAGCTAAAACTAAGAAGAATAAAAAAATTTACTTAACTAAGAATTCCCAAATAACACCACTCCCCGATAGCGGTGCCATTTTGATGTTTACGTAATCAATGACACAACTTCCATTGCAAGTGTCTACGATCGTACAATAGTATAATAACCCAACCAAGGGTTGGGGTCGAGTCCCAAGGGAGTGGTTTCGAGATTTAATAGAAAAATAAAATTAGTTCTAACTAGTCGTAGCTAAAGTCATTAACGATTAAAAACATTGTAAATTAAATAGGGGTGACACAAAAGTGTCAAATATCAAATGGGAGTTTTGTCACAAGTGTAGCTAAAACAGTAAAAATAACAGAGAAATCTATGAATGATAGGGGATTCTTGGGATGTGATGGCAAGATATATTGATTTAAATCGTTGGGTACATGCATTTGATAGGAAATTTGCAAGATAATAGTGACTAGGCTAAGCTTTAGATGGAAATAAGTTCCCTCTCGGGCAACTTATCCCATTTCAAATAAGTTTCTCTCGGAGACCCATTTGGCACATGAAGGCCAGCCTACGCCTTACCCCACTCACTCTCTCGAGCTGAGTGTTGGGATATGGGACTAGGGCTCACCCTTTCAGGTTGAACCTCTTGTCGACCCACTCCTTAGACCATCAGTTTAACGGTTTTGGTTTCACGACCTCTCTCTCTCGCAAGCCGAATACACATGGGTGGTTTTGTATTTGCAACTACAAACCTATTAAATTAAACCACAACCACTAGGTGAAATCACCATCAAAATACATTTAACCTATCAGCAAGCAAAACCCAACAATAATCTCAACACATATTTGCTCAATCACACCCCAAGAATGGGGGTTTTTAGTCACATCAAGAGATAGAAATTTATACCTAAATGAGTTTGTATTCAAATGGGTATGAAGAATTAAGTCTTGTTACAGGCCAAGAATGAAGAATTCAAGAGACCCAAGTTCAAATCCTTGGAGATGAAATCCTCTTCCTCTTCAAGTTTTCAAAACCCTCTCCAAACTCAGAGCAAAAATAAAAGTACTAAAATTATATTAAGAATCTGATACTGTCTAATCTTCTTCTTTTCTCTATAACTCTTAGCGAGTATTTATAGTTTTCAAAAATCTATGCTGCGATGGATCATTCGACGACATTAGCAGGAATCGCCGATTAACTCGGCGATTCTCCCTTTGGTGTAGTTCATCGCCATCTTGAACCATCTTTCGACATCATCGTGTTCTGGGTCATTGGGCGATATAGTACTGCTTCGCGAAACTTCTCGGCGATGCGCCAACTGCTCCCTTTTCCGCCGACTTGATCCTTTCCTTCAGGGCTCAGCACACTGGAACAAAAGGTGAAGTGATACCACACCGATACGGTCCCGACCTCCTTTTCTTAGGTAGCTAGTAGGGCTCCTAGCTCTTCCAGGTCCACACCATAGTGAGGAGTTGTCGTTATCCCGATGGCCAGAGTACAGAAATTAGAAGCTCAGATGGCCACGCTATTGCACCACATTTAGCCTTGGATGCAAAAGTCGATAGTCGAGTCAGAGGCCAGAATGGAGCTAAGGATGGAAAGCATGATGGACTGGCAGGTCCAGGCCGTTAATAAGCGCCTCGATGCCTTTGAATTGAGAGTCTTCGAGCGACCGGTCTCAACCACAGATCTATCCTCGCTTCGGATCGAGTTAGCCAGTCTCCGGGTCGACGTTGATGCCATTCTTGCTACCCCTGCAGTTGAGCCTCCGGCTGCACCTACTACTTTGACTTATGATACTGTCCTGGATGTTTAGCTCGAACCTACACATGCAAAAGGTAAGAGGCACCGTTCTAGCCACACTGAGGAGGAAAATGCCCAAAAGAGACAGCGTAGGTAGAAGAAGGAGGCTAAGAAGGCTTCAATCTTAGATGAAGAGTTGCCCCAGCAGAGGGTGTGTGAGAGTGTTGCGGGAGCATCGAGTTCTGCCCTAGTTGTAGAGGTCCCACCTGTTGAGAGGGACGATGTGAGCACTACTGAAGGTGACCCATTTATTGTTTCGGCGGGATTCGGGAAACCGAACCCACCCACTTGTTGATGAGTTTTCGGCGCTATGCGCGCAGGTTTGCTTCGCCCAATCCATTATCTTTTACTATTTTGTATGCATTGGGGACAATCGCATCTATTTTTGTTGGGGGTGGGTAAATAGATTGTGAGTGATAGGGTGAAGTCTGAGTAACCCAACTCATAATCCTCTCTTGGGGTTTTCTTGCCTGTGTTCTTTTTCCTCGAGAGACTGTTTAATTTCTGGTGAATCGGCATGTGCTAGGATCATATGTGTAGAAGCATGAAAAAGAATGAAGTATGATGGCTTATATAAAAAAATCTTATTTGTCCAAATTTTGTGATGTGTGCTAGAATTGGTAGGCTAAGATAAGTTGAATGTGTTGGCTCTGAGTATGACATGATAATGAATCAACTTGATGGCATGACTTAAGCGATAAACTTGAACTGGGTAATCTGATAATATGATAGTGAAACTATGTGCCAAGAGTGTGTGAGAATAGTTGATTGTTCAAACAGTTTTTGTGCCAATCTAGAACTTGCCCGGTTAGTCCTACTAAGACAATCTACTCTAGAGGCTAGGAAGTGATCATAGGCCCTTGTTCTGATAAGTTCGCAAATTGCATAAAAGAAGAGTCCTACCAAATGAAATAAATGTTCCCTTTGATCCAAATGTTTTAAACCTAAATTAGACCATTTCTTTCTAAACCACTAACTCACCTTCCCATAATCTACTATGTTGGCCCCAGTCCCTCCTTGGACATGTGCACCTCGACTTAGGCCAAAAGCCTAAGTTGAGGGTGGCTAATGTAAAGGGTAACCTCAATCTTGGCCCTAATCCGACATCGGGTATTCTGTACCTCAACCAATGGAAAATTCATAAGTTGAAGGTGGCTATGAAAGAGGAAACCGAAAGAAAAATGGGTATGGAAAGAGTTTTATGTTGAAAAAAGAGAAAAAGAAAAAAAGAGGAAAGGATGTGACTTATTGAAATCTAAAGAAAAGAATAACATGCAAGAAAAAGATGAAAGTGAAAAATAAAGAGCTACAAAGTCTAAAGTCACATCCTTGGTTGAAGAAAATCAAGGGAAAGAAGGTAAAATGGTAGGATGTCAAAAATAGGGCAGAAAGAGGTTGAAAGCCTATTGTAATGTCAAGGAGGGCAGAAAGTCACTAAGAAGTACCCAAATGTACCACACCTGACCCTGAGCCTACGTTACAAGCCAAGAAAGTCCTATAATGATCCTAGAATCTAGTTTGGAGAGTCTAAGCAGTGAAAATAAGGGCAAGCCTATGGTATTGAGCATTAACTGTACTTGAAGTTACTTCTGAGTGTGAGTGTTGAATGAATCATTGTACTCAAAATCATATTCATTATGTGAAAAAGGGATTTCGTTTGAAGTAAGGGCACTCGTTATATTGTCGGAAAGTTGGTACCTTGGTGATAGTGAAACAGTGTATGTTGTGTGTTAGTTCATCGATCTTTGTCATACTTTGACCCGCATGAATTATCTTGTCGAGTCTAAAAGAACAGACTTTGCACCAGAAAAGAGAGTTGGGATAGAGAGCTATGTGATTGCTTGGGCTTGAAATTGCTTGCTTCTATACAAGTGTCGTTTAGAGTCTTAGTGCGTCGCTTGAGGACAAACAACGAATTTAAGTTGAGGGTGTTGATATACTGTGAGGTTACGGTATTTTTAATACATTTCACTTAAGAGTTGTGTGTGTAGGGACTTTTTGTATTGGTTTTTATCTGCTTTTATCATGTTTTGCAGGAAAGATGTTTAGGCGCGGAAGTAAAGAGACAGCTGAAAGAAATGCAGAACACGGCATCTACGGAGGTGATCTACAGACCATAGGTCCATTGACGCTCCGTAGATCATCAATCAAGGCATGGAAAACAACTCAGGGAAATCTGACCAAGTGTGGAACCATGGTGGCCATTGACGATTCGTAGATTGATCTACGAACCGTACTGCTGATCCGTAGAATGATACTGTGAGTGTTCCAGTACCTGATGTTTGAAGATTCCTAGTGTGGAGCTATGGAGAGGGATTGACGGACCGTAGATCGATCTACGGTCCATACTGGAGTTCCGTTGTTTGTTTCAAAGAAGTTGATTTTTGGGAAGCTGAAATATTTTCTAAGTCCTGGCTGACAGAAGGGACTTACGGACAGTAGATCCATTGACAGTCCTTGAGTTAGTCTCGTGGAATGAAGACGCGTGCCTGAACAAACTTTCCTTATTTTGTTTCCCTTTTAATTTAGGACTTGTTTTCTATAAATAGGGCATGTAAACCTCGCTTTTGGGGGTTAGACTTTATTACTTTTATACTAGTTCTTGGCGTGGGAGATTAACTTGCAGCTTTAGCAATTCCTAATTTCCTAAGTTTGTTTTGAAGATTTGGGTGTTGCAATTCAAGTTGAATTTCTGGGTTTATTATTCTTCTTACGTAAGTTCATAATTCTTTCATCTAAAACAATGAATTGTGTTCATATGATTATGGGTAACTAAACTCCACAACTAGGGTTGTGGGAACCATGAGCGATT
>JAJOOR010017443.1:0-27943 GCA_036250505.1 Solanum acaule
TGAACAGTGTTTTCGGCTACTGGAATTTGCATTTTCTGCCGGACAGGTTTTACGAAAATGGGCATAACTTCTTCGTCCGAACTCCGAATGAGGTGAAACGAAGTGCGTTAGATAGCTAACTCAAAGGGATTTCCATGGATATATTATTGGCTACGAAATAATTTGTGTGCTAGGAGATATGACCCTCCAAAGTAGACCCTTGAAAAGGCTTCACTTGGAAATTTCGGATTTCGATACGGTTGCTCTAAAATTTGGGTTAGACCCATTCCCCACTCAATTTGACCCCCTAAACAAGAATATGAATTCGGATTTCTGAAATCATGCACGGATTTTGAGATATATGGAAATTACAATTATAGGTGTTTCCGAAGCACATTTTCGGACATTTTTGGGGTCGTTTCATTGACTTTATCAAGCTTTCTGCTATCATGTTGGAGTACATGCACAATACAATATCTGTCAAGGATAGAAGACATGGTATGGGGTATGGTTGTTTCTTGACAAAGGTGTTCAAATATTTTGAGATTCCTCTTGGACTTGGAGTTATAGGGACTGTGAAACAAACTATTTTTATGAACATTCTTGTGAAATGTGAGTGTCTGGAGGGACGAACATGGACGAAGAGCAAAGTCTCTGAGATGGTGGTGGAACAAGAGCAAGTAATTCATGAGTTGGAAGAAATGACAGCAATACTTGCTAACAAGGATTCAAAAATTGCTCGTCTGAGAGTTGAGCTTCTAAAGGCCAAGATAGAGGGACTAGGCGAAGATGAACTTGCTACCTTGAAAGTGCAGAATGATGTCTTGATTACTATGAATATTGTGCTTAATGGAAGGTTACTCAAGACTTATCTAAGGCTGATGATAGATTGACCCTCCTCCTTCAATCTGTCACTTCCAAGCCAACCTTATCCTAATCTCCTATGTCTATCCCTTTCCTTTTTGTTGAAACTCTTCAGTGGGCATTGTCTCAGTTCTCTCTGTAACTTTATTGCACTATTTTTTTATAATATTAATGTTATAATTGTAATGAAAAGATTTGCCTTCCGTCTACCGACTTGTCTCATTACTTTATGCATTTCTACTCATGCTCAATATTGTCCAAGTGGCCATGAATTTGCTGAAAATGCATTCTTAATACTTGATTTACTTCTTTACTATTTTATGATGTCAAAAAGGGAAAAATATCTAAGGGTGTTGAGGGATCAATCGATTTAGGAATACACCTGGTTATGTTGATAGGGGAACTGGTTGTTAAGGGGAAGAAGTTAAGTGACTTATTCATCATCAAAAAAAGAGGAAAATGTTATTCTAAGTTATTTGAAGTTCTGATGATTTAACAAACTATGTTATCTAATAGGGGCCCTGATCTTATGGGAATCAACATGAGAGACTGAGAGTCGGTTACAAGAAAAGAGTAATTGTAAAAAAGATGCAATCACCGCCACTATAGTGGTTGGTGCGTGTTTTTCTACAGAGCAACAATACTCTCACGACATTACTCCAAGGGTTGTGTCCATCTTATAATATTCTCTTTTCCAATGACACAAACTCAGTTTTTGCATTCTAGAAGAATTACAAAGCAAAAGTCATTTTCTCAAGAAATATTTCTCGATAAACAACAAGGGATCTGATAGAGTTACCATATGTTGTTAGTTGATATTGGGTAGTATATTTCTGTGCTTATTCACAATAAGATCTATTTCAAAGTTATAAATGAATTAGATCAATTTGAGTCTTTCTTCATTATTCTGAGTTGTAGCTAGAGTTAGTTATGTAAGATGCTTGAATTCTATATAAGCTAGAGTTAGTTGGTGTATTGGGTAATAGAGGTATTGTTTTGATCTATAACAAAGTCATTCCAGTCAAGGGGGAGGGATCAAGAGTTTAGTTCCTATGTTTACAAGAATTTGTAATTTAAATAGATCTTTTCTCCTTTGAAGTATAATGGAGTTGGGTATAAATCCCGTGAGATATAACGTGGTTTTCTCCTCCCTAGTGGAAGGGGGTTTCCACGTAAACTCGTGTGTCATTTATTTTAAGTTATTTATATTCCAGATTGTTATTGTGTCAAAGACCTGGTCCATTGACTAGTAGCGGACCCATATTTTCTATCAAATAAGAAAAGTCTTACATCAGTGATTTATGAGATGAATGATCTCTTTATAATACTTGACAACGCTCATCCCTTTGAGCTAGATTTTGAGGTATTAGTTAGGCTCAAAACCTAATCTTATGTAGATATATCAAAATAGGACTCATCTTACCCAATGTTCAGCTTTCAAATTAAATGTGTGCCTGACCAGTAGCCTTATGTATGAGGTGGAGAATTAAAAAATAAAAAAAACTTACAACGATGGTTAATAAAATGAGTTAAACCGTAAACATGATTTTCCAAATCTTGAACAAATTACTTGCATTTCATGCGAATGTTACATCTATGTTAATGTGGCATAGTGCCGGCAAAATGAGCCCATAATTTGGTAATCCCTCCATATTTTAATGGGTTGGGTGAGTGACTTTTTACATGGGTAAAATATGGGTTGATATTCATACTCAACGCATAAACATATGGGTAAACTATGAGTAAACTATGAGTAAAATATGGATTAGCCAAATGGGTTAAGCTTCTAACTTTTATTCACTAAAAAATCATGATATCACTAAAAATATTGTAACTTCTCTTCCTTTTTATGTTCTTCTATAGAACTAATTATTTTTTTCTCTAGAATTGAAAAGGTGAAGTCTTTGGCCCTCCAAAAACATACATTTTAAATGTACATTTCTTTTGTTAATTATAATTTTTTTTTATTTGTTTAATTTTATATTGGATAATAAATAATAATGTAAAAAAAGCAAATCATGTATTAGTATTAACATTGCTTAAAGTGCATTAAGCATGTTTTAGTCCTAAAATGCAAATATTCATTTACTTTAAAATTTAAAATATTTTCCCCTTGTTATTACATAAATTTATTTTATATTGAAAAGTGATAGGATTCTTTTTTGACTTTTATGATACAATAAAACTAAATGAAGCATTTTCAACATTTTTCATCTAAAAAAAGACTAAAATATTTTCTCCATGTCGAATTCTTAAGTAGAGTACTATTTACTCATGAAAATACGGGTAAATATGGGTAAACTAGTATTTTACCCAACCCATTTGTTACCTAATCCACTTTTACCCATATCAAATATGGACGGGTTGAATTATTACCCATTTTATGTTGACCCATTTTCAACCACCCAAATTTAACCCAATCCGCCCATTTGCCACCACAAATGTGGCATCATGTCGGAATGTGGTCCACGCTTTATGATCATTGATCACACAAAAAGAAAGGCAACCCATTTATCTCTGAGAGTAATGTGTTGGATAATCTCAATTCGCAAATTAAAATTAGTATGGAGTAATATTTATGGACATTTTAATGTACTTACTTTTCAAGTCTTTATAGCCCATTTCTTGATTTCGTTAAAGTATTTTATACACTTGCAAAGAGAGAAATCTACAAATTTGATTAATAAGTGCTTGTACAATAAGAAATTTGATCTTTACTAAAAACATTACTCCACTTCACTAATAGTTTGTCAATTATTTGTGGCACGATAACCAAACAGTTGGGGTGACTATAAAGAGGGTAGTAATTAAGTTTTATGCACTAACATGGGTTGTGGTGCATTGGTGGGAGTGCTTCACCCTTAACCAGAGGTTTCAGGTTTGAGCCCTGGGTATGGAGAAAATCCTGTTGGGAGCGCCACCCCCGAATGGGCCCTGCAGAGCGCGATCCGGATTTAGTTAGAGCTTCAATGTGGACTCTGAACACCAGGTGGGAAACCAAAAAAATAAATAAATTAAGTTTTATGCCTCTACAAATGAAATTTCACACAATTCACCTATTAGTTGTTGCGGTGGTCCTAAATATCCATTACTAAAGGAACCGCCCAAGTGGTCCAAATTGGCCATACCTTGCCAAGAAAGAGATTTGGTCTCGTTAAATTATACATGAATATCCATTCTCTTCTTTTCCTTCATTTATTATATGATGATAAGGCTCATCATGTCACATTGCCAGAACGATACAAAACCAACTCAAATCTATTTTTTTCTTATAAACAATTCTATAGATATGGTAGCTAGGGGCCAGACGGATTATTTAAGTTTCATCACAACATAAATATTCAACTCCTAATTTGTATATAATAAAAAAAAATTGAAAAAGGTAAATTTGATGTCCGGGTGGCTTGGATTCATTAAATATGAATAAGGCATTTAACTGTATTTGATCTATGCAACTGAAAGAGAAATGAATTTGCAACTAAATTAATTAAAGAACATGCCAGCATATACTTATTATAATTTGGTCCCCTGCGGATGATTAAAGAAAACCATAAATGCGTACCTGATTTAGAAAATGAAGTCACGAGAAAAAACAAGATTTCTAAATTTGGCTTATTTGAAAGGAGAAGCACAGTCTGATATAGATAGAGACTCTACGTAACGGCAACACTCTAGCACATTGAATATATATATATATATATGGGGTAATTTGCATCTTCAAAACAGTCAAAATTGTTTCAACTTATCTTAATCAAACCTTAAATAATTAAATTATCAACTTTTCCTTTCGCAATGCATCTGATCCGTCCGAGTCTAGTTAAATATGTAATTTGCATGACTATATGAGTTCCGATAAACCAATATTGTTATACTTAGTTGTATCCTACACCCAAACATCATTTTGAGCCTCCAAAGTCAAAACAATAGTTTTCTTACAAATAAAGGTTGAAAGTGAAAGGGGGGGAGGGTGAATTAAAATTTCACGTTAGTAAACTAGATAATCAAGGAAAGTAAATGCAGTAAGTAAATAACACAAAGAGTTCTTATACTGGTTCGGAACACCGGTGTGGTGCCTACGTCCAGTCTCCTTGGGTTTCAAGGGTTTCCTTAAGAGCAATTGAGAACTTGATGGGTTACAAAAATGTTTTGCTAAGTTCCTTGTTGTGCAAATCAGATCTTCTAATTGACACAACCTCTACTTGTATAACCTACACTCTGATCTTTTTTTTTTCCAGTTGTATGCTTTTAAGAATACAATGCTTTTATGAAAGATAATAGAAGACAATCGTACAAGTTCAAGTGAAGTGCGTACTTCACAACTATAGCTGAGAGAGGTTTATATATCTTTGCTCTTTTCAGAAACCAAGGGTGTTTGAATCAAGGATCATTGATTTTATCCTTGATTCGATCATGATTGATTTCCTGAGTCATATCCATATCAGATATGTGCATAGCAAATCGAATCCTTCCTTGTATAATGATCTCTTTCCAAATTTGATTCTTGGCTGATCTTATCGTCTTGACTTCATCCTTTGATTTCGATTTCTCCCTTCGAGATCTTGGATTCTGGCTGATCTTACTTCCTTGATTGTGTCCCTTGATTGATGCGTATTGTCCTCCTGGATTGATTGAGAGGATATTTTCTTCCTTGGCTGATCTTGTTTCCTTGAGTGTATCCTTTGATTTCTGCAAACTATTTCCCTTGATTGATTGAACAAATATTCCCTTTCCTTTCTTAGGTGTTGTGTGCTTGGCTCAATCAGCAAATCATCTCTTTTCCTTCCTTAAGAGATTTTGTGCTTGACTTGTTTCTCTTTCTTTTCCTACACCAAGTGACAAGTCAGTTAAGTGTTGTTATTATTAAAACTTATCGATTATATGAAGCTAACAATCTCTCCCTTTTTGATAATGACAACTAACTTCATAAGAATAAAGAGTAAATAAGATTTCCCTGATATGTTGCGGTTTGTTTGAAGCTCCCCCGGTCTATAGCTCCCCCTGACTTGATTACCTCCTGTTTAAGTGAGTGGACCATTCTCCCCCTTTGGCATTATAAAAAAAGAAAGGGAAATAGAGAACATAAACTATAAAAAAAGCATTAACAGAACTAGAGAGAAGCAGTGTATTAAGGCTGAGAGCCTTCAAAATACAGTCCAAAAGACACAGGGACATACCACTGTTAGAAATTATTCAGAAGTTGCAAAATAAACAGAGAGCTAACGATTTTGACCCCAAAAGTACTTCAGGGTGTTGATAACCTTTCCACTGAAAGAGTTGTAGGAGCATTCCACATTCCTGGATAAACTAGAGTAAAATTTTTGAACAAAGCTGGCAAGCTCGTTGTTGGAAGAGTCGACTCCACTCTTGAGAAAATCGACTTGCCTGATCAGGTTGTTGTCTGTTGCGATACCTTCTTGTTTTATCCCTGTCATTGCGATTCGTAGCTTACATACATTAGTACTGGTATCTTTCTGAAGCCTTCTCAATGGCATCATGATGAGTTTCCAGTCCACGCTCCACGAAAAGGATGCGAGTTTTCAATTCATCAGAATCCTGAAGCAAAAGAGCAGTTGACTCTGCAGAGATCTTGGTTGGCTTGGCAGCATCATCCCTTTCTTGGATGGAGTCGTTTTTAACCCATTTGCCTCACACCTCAACATATCCCATGCTGGAGAATGTACGAGAGTCATAGGTAGCACTGATTTCAATAGGTTTGAACATGGAGAGGTCAGTTAGTCTATCCACCAATATTCGTGAAATGAGCAACCCATATGGTAAACTAGTAGAGCGATTTGATTCCTCAGAGCTTTCCCACATGTATTCCTTAAACCAGATGACCAGTTAATCCGATATTTCTTAAGCAGGCAATAGAGTACAAATACATCTCTGTTGGAAATGTTGTTCAGAGACCCCTTCCTGGGCAAAAGAGTAGTAGCAATAATATGTGCTAAAATGCGATGTTCAAAGCAGAGAAAAAAGAACTGAAGTCAAACAACTTTGCGCCGCGTTCAGGCACGGCAGACTTGGCATCTTTTAGGGTTACCTAAAAATCATCAGGACAGGAGCCACTCATGTACGGAATTACACCAAAAAATTTAGTACCAAAAACATCCTCAAACATCAATTCATTATTAATAAGATGATTTCTGGGGCATGGAACAAAAGCTCAAGTATGAAAAGTTTAAGTCTCGACCCATTGTTCCTGGAAGGGTGGTCAATCTTAGCTAGTTGCGAGACTCTCATTGTCCGATAAGTTCTTTTCTTAAGGCTCAAAAATTATCTCTGCTAGAGTTTCCAACTCACGACTGTAGCTTGACACAAGAAGATTTGCATAGAATAAACGAAGAACCTCCTCAAACAATTCAAGTCCACAAAGGTTAAATAGTAGAGATAATTTTTTAGCCTTAAAAAAAGAACTTACCGGACAATGAGAGTCTCGCAACTGGCTATGATTGACCACCCTTCCAGGAACAATGGGTCGAGACTTAAACTTTTCAAACTTGAGCTTTTGTTCCATGCCCCAGAAGCGATGCATGTCCTAGGGAAAGAGATTTCTAGAAGAACTAGGTTTTTCTTTCCTCAAACCCTTCTTCTTTGTTGAAGAAGCTTTACGCTTAGAAGACAGAGACGAGGAAACAAGTGATTCATCAGACGAATCAGATGATAAGGAGAGAACATCTGGAGAATTTGATGAACGGAGATAAGAGCTTTTAAGAGAAGCCATCGATCGAGTATTAGGCATGGTGAGAATGAGGAGAAGAGAAGAGAAGAGAAGAAAGAAATCATAAATAGGAGAAATAAGGAAGATGAAGGGTTTTATGTAGAGAAGAAAAGTTAGAGAGAACAGAAAAAAGGAAAAGATGGGATTGATGGAAGGGAAAAGACTTTTACGGGGAAAGGAAAGGGCGGAGCACACTAAAAAAGGACTTATATAGTGGCCCTAAAATTACCCAAAACAACTTCACTTTGATTGGACTTAAACCAGAATTTCCCAAACTAACCCTCACTTAAAGTGAGCTGCCAGGGACCACGTGGGGCTCCACGAGCTGTGGTCCCATCCGTGGTCTTGAGGCAGTAGCTAGGCAGCTTGTGCCTTTAGCTCACAAGCCCAAGGCATCTTCATGAGGGGCTCCATGAGCTGTGGAGCAATCCATGAGCCATGGTCCCTCTCGTGGGCCTTGAGGCAGTGGCTTGCTACTTTCCTCACCATGCTCACACCACCAAGGCATGACCAAGGCCACTCCCTTGAGCTGTTTAAGGTTCACAAGCCGTGAAATGGCTCGTGTGGAGGGGCCAACTTGAGGCAGCCTTAAGGAGGCTACTGCCTCCACCTTCACGAGTGGAACCACGACTTGTGGTGACCACCACTGGTCGTGAAGACCCTCCTGGTCTTGTGGAAGTGCCTTGGCAAGGCTTGGGCAGCCTTGGCCCTTGGCCTTTTTCCTTGGTTCTAGCCCTTCTCCCTTGACTCTAACCTTAACTTTTAGCTCTAGTTTAGCCTACTAGTTTCTGAGGTGTTACATTATCTCCCCCTTGGGAACATTCGTCCTTGAATGACGATCTAGACACCTTACGGAATTAAAGACTCAAGACTAGCAACCCATCATGCCTGAAACATCAAAATGATGCACAATTCAGAGGAGGAATCATCAACTCCATCTCAAACATAATCAATGCAGCATAAGGAAGTAGGAACTACATCTAACAACCCATTATGCATAAAACTCAACATTTCTCATATTCATAGGAGGAACTACCTTCTTGAACTAAAATCATGCTCAACACAATATCATGGAGCCAATATGCAATTATTCTCAAAAGCATACTAAAACATGTTCATCAATTCACATCATGAAGTCAAATAGGCAACTCATACTAAATGCACAACAACATGAGGAAAATCAATCATGAAAACTCATTTTCTTACTAAACATGAATTTCATCAAGAACACGCATAACATAAGGAAATCATGGAAAAACTAATTTAGCACACATGACCCCCAAAACACCAAAAACTCAAGAGGAACTTTTTACCTCACGCTTGAATAGGAGTAGAAGGAAAAAGTTGAGGATATGTGGACTTCATATCGGCCTCGGCCTCCCAAGTAGCATCCTCAACTAAGTGATTTCTCCATAAAACCTTCACGGAAGCTATTTCCTTGTTTCTCAATCTCTTGACTTGCCGGTCTAGGATCTCTACCGGAACCTCTTCATAGGAAATACTTTCGTTAACTCCCAACCCTTCTAGGGGAATAATGGATGCTAGATGTCCAATACATTTCTTAAGCATAGAAACATGGAATATCGGATGAACCGAGGATAACTCATTTGGCAAATCCAATTCATAGGCAACTTTACCAACTCGTTTCAAAATTTTATATGGGCCAACATACTGGGGACTAAGTTTCCCTTTCTTGCCAAATCTCATCACACCCTTCTTGGGTGAGATTTTTTAACAGACCCAATCATTAACTTCAAATTCTAGATCCCTTCTTCTCACATCAACATAAGACTTTTGTCTAATTTGAGTCGTTCTCAACCTCTCTCGAATAAGCCGAACCTTCTCAATGGCTTCATAAAGTAGCTCGGGACCTATCAAAGCAATTTCACCCACCTCAAATCGACCAACTAGAGACCTACATCTCCTACCATACAAGGCTTCAAAAGGAGCAATACCGATACATGAGTGATAGTTATTATTGTAGGCAAACTCTATTAAAGGCAAGTGGTCATCCCAATTAACCTTAAAGTCTATTACATATTCTTTCAACATATCTTCCAAGGTATGAATGGTGCGCTCTGCTTGACCAGCCATTTGAGGGTGGAAAGCAATTCTAAGCTTCACCTTAGTACCATGCCCTTTATTAAATGACTTCCAAAAGTGAGAAGTAAATTGAGTACCTCGATCCGAAATAATAGATAAAGGGACCCCATGAAACTTCACTATATCTCTTATATACAACTTTGGATAGTCTTCCGCCGAATGAGAAACCTTGATGGGAATAAAGTGGGCTGATTTTGTCATCCGATCTATAATGACGCAAATAGAATCGTGTTGCCTTCGTGTGCGAGGCAAACCTATAATAAAGTCCATATTCACATCTTCCCACTTCCAAGTGGGGATACTTATATTTTGGGACAAGCCTACCGGCCTTAGATGCTCAACCTTAACTTGTTGATAATTAGGGCATTTGGCTACAAATCCCGTGATATCTTTTTTCATACCATTCCACCAATACACTTCCCACAGATCACGGTACATCTTGGTGACTCTCGGATGAATAAAATATCGAGAACTATGAGCTTCCTCTAAAATTTGTTCCCTCAAACCATCAACAAACGGAAAACATAATCGACCTTGGTACCTGATGAGTCCACAAATTGGACTAATTTAGGACTTTATTTTAATAGAAATAGTGTCCTCAAATGCATATTTAGTCTAAATATCTTATGAAAACACTTAAGTTTCAGGTATTTGAAGTTTTAGTGGAAGCTTGGACACTTAGGCACAAAAAGGAACAAAAAGGCTGAAAAGAACGAAGAAGCTATAGCCTGAGCATTGCCAAGCATGCTTGGCGATTCACCAAAGGGACGCACTCCACCCTTTTGTTCCAGTACACGAAGCCCTAAATGAGAAGGATAAAAAAGGTGATGAATGGAGCAGTCGACGCTTCACCAATCAGTTCCGTGAAGCAGAAGTATACCGCCCAATGATCCAGAACGCACAGATGCTGAAGGCAAAGCACAAACGACTGTGAACTAGAAGAAGGGCGAATCACTGAGTCATTCGGCGTTCGCGACTAACCTCACCGAGTGATCCGCCAACACTATTTTCTGAAGTCTATAAATACTAAACTCTTTACTAGTTTTTTGAGGGAGAAGAGAGTCTGAACATTATTGTAATTTTTACTTTAGATTTGATATTTTCTCTCAAGTTTGGAGACGGTTTTTGGAGGACTTGAAGAAGAAAGGAGTTCATCTTCCTCAAATTGGAAGTGGGTCTTCTCTAATCGTCTTTCTTTGCTTGAATCAAGGTTTAATTTCTTATACCCACTTGATTTCAACATCTTTTTATGTATAATTTCTTATTTCTTGATGTGTGGCTAAAAACCCCCATTTTGGGGTGTGATTTAGAAAATATGTGTTGATATTATTATTGGATTTTGCTTGCTGATAGGTTAGATGTATTTTAATGGTGATTTCACCTAGTGGTTGTGGTTTAACTTAATGGGTTTGTAGGTGCAAATACAAAACCACCCATGTGTTTTCGGCTTGCGAGAGAGAGAGGTCACGAAACCAAGACCGCTAGACTGATGGCCTAAGGAGTGGATCGACATAAGGTTCAGCCCGAGAGGGTGAGCCCTAGTCCCATATCCTAACACTCAGCTTGAGAGAGTGAGTGGGGTAAGGCATAGGCTGGCCTTCATGCGGCAAATGGGTGTCTGAGAGGAACCCATTTGAAACAGGGTAAGTTGCCCTAGAGGGAACTTATTTCCATCTAAAGCTTAGCCTAGTCATTATTATCTTGTAAATTTCCTATCGAAAGCATGTACCCAACGATTTATACCAATATGTATTGCGGTCACATCCCAAGAATCTCTTCCCAAACTTGATTTCCTTTATATTTTACTATTTTTATTTAATCTTGTGACAAAACCCCCATTGATATTTGACACTTTTGTGTTACCCATCGAATTTACTTTGTTTTATTCGTGAATTTCTCAAACTACAACTAATTAGAATAAGATTCTAGTTTAACTACTATTTTCACTACCACTCCCTTGGGACTCGACCCCAACCCTTGGTTGGGTTATTATACTATTGCACGATCGTAGACACTTGCATTGGAAGTTGTGTCGTTGAATACGCAAACATCAAAATGGTGCCGCTCCCGGGGAGTTGTGTTACGTGAATGTTTTTGGTTTAAGTCAAAATTTGCTATCAATAATCGTAGTTTACTAACCTTATTTTTAGTTTTGTTTTTCTTTAAATTTGTTGGTGTAGGTAGGTTCCTTGAGTATGGCTGAGGGAAATGGTGATAACTCGTCTGAGATAAAGCAAGAAGTCAAGAGGGACTTCACATTACGTGCACTGGTAACTCAGCTGCACGAGTTGGCCACCAAAATAACAGAGGTGGAAAACCAGGGCAAGAGTCAAGGGAGGTACATACCTCCTCACGAGAGGAAGCAGTCTAGAGGCATGGAGAACAACCGTGGCGAGGACACACTCCAAATCATTCTTCAATAGATCACCGAACAAGATCAAATGTTGGAAGAGATGAAGGAGAGTATTGAATCAAATGGTTAGATTTCATTCTAGATCGATCCAGCTGATTAGGATACTCTTGAATTATGCAGTGCCTCCTCTTCACTCAATCGAACTATTAGGGGTTACCTAGTAACACTAGGGCCAACGCAACTAATGGGTAGTGAGTAAGGACTCGCGTCGAGTCATGACGTTAAATAAGACGCTTCTTGGGAGGCAACCCAAGGTTTTAATTGCTTAAATTTTCTTATATAAATAATAGTGTGTTAGTGGTGCAGGTTAGAATGAGGAAAGTGGTGAAAAGTATAGATTGGCGAGAGAATGGTCAGTCCGCGGACCGCCGAACAGGTCAGCGTGCCCGACCTGACCCGTCATTTGGCTCAACTTAAGTTCAAATTAGAGCCTGTAAAAATCGGCGACCTTGAGAAGCAGTTTGGCGCATCACCGACCAGGTAGGCGATCTTGACTTAGACCGCCATGTTAATCCCAAGAAATTGACAAGTCTATAACAATCGGCGGGACAATGTACCACTCGGCGATTCACCGAGTGGATTGGCGATTGAAACTAATTTCGCCGAACGAGCGCGAATTTGATGGTTTATAATGGCCAAAAGATTAAAAACTTCAACTTCTTCGCTTTCCCTCGCTCACAAATCTCCTAAACTTGCACTAAGGTAGTATCTTCTTCAATTTAGCGTTACTCTAGCATTTTAGTTTGGGACTTGTGCTTGGAATTGGAACACTTTGTGATGTTTGCGTAATCAAGACACAACTTCCGATTCAAGTGTCTACGATCGTACATTAGTTTTGTAACCCAACCAAGGGTTGGGATCGTCCCTAGAGAGTGGTTTTTGAGAATTTATAGACGAATAAAATTTAGTTCTAACTAGTCATAGCTAAAGATATTAACGAGTAAAAACATTGTAAATTAAAAGGGGGACACAAAAGTGTCAATTAACAAATAAGGGTTTTGTCACAAGTAAGCGAAAATTAGTGAAATCAACAAGGAAATCTAAGCAATGAGAGGGGGATTCTTGGGATGTGATCGGAATACGAGTTAATCTAAATTATTGGGTACATGCTTTCAATAGAAAATTTATAGAGTAATAGCGACTAGGCTAAGATTTATGTGGAAATAAGTTCTCTCTCGAGCAACTTATCCTGTTTCAAATGGGTTTCTCTCGGACACTTACTTGCCGCATGAAGACCAGCCTATGCCTTACCCCACTCACTCTCTCGAGCTGAGTGTTAGGATATGGGACTAGGGTTCAGTCTCTTGAGCTGAACCTCATGTCGACCCACTCCTTAGGCCATCAATCTAGTAGTCTTGGTTTCGTGACTTCTCTCTCGAGCAAGCCGAAAACACATAAATAGACTTGTATTTGCAACTACGAATTTGTTAAATTCATCCACAACTACTAGAAGAAATCACCATTAAGCTACATCTAATCTATCAACAAGCAAGACCCAATAATTATCTTAAACCATAGTTGCTAAATCACACCCCAAGAAATGGGGTTTTTAGCCACACATCAAGAGATAGAAATTTATACCTAAATGAGCTTGCATTGAAATGGGTATGAAGATTTAAGTCTTGTTACAGGCCAAGAATGAAGAATCCAAGAGACCCAACTCTAAATATAGAAGATGAAACCCTCTTCTTCTTCAAGTTTCCAAAACCCTCTCAAACTTAGAGCAAAAATATCAAAAAGTACTATTCTATTTGAAAATTATAACAATTGTTCGACTACCTAAAATTAATAAAGTGTTTAGTATTTATAGACTTCAGAAAATAGTGCTGGTGGATCACTCGGTGAGATTAGTCGCGAACGCCAAATAACTCGGTGACTCGCCGTTCTTCTAGTTCATCACCTTTTGTGCTTTGCCTTCAGCATCTATGCAATCTGGATCATTGGGCGGTTTACTTCTGCTTCGCGGAACTGATCGGTGAACGCCGGCTGCTCCTTTCATCACCTTTTTGATTCTTCTCCTTTAGGGCTTCGCGTACTGGAACAAAGGGCGGAGTGCGTCCCTTCGGCGAATCGCCAAGCATGCTTGGCGATGCTCAGGCTTCAGCTTCTTCGTTCTTTTCAGCCTTTTTGTTCCTTTATGCGCCTAAGTATCCATGCTTCCACTAAAACTTCAAATACCTAAACTTAAGTGTTTTATCAGATATTGAGATAAAATAAGCATTCGAGGACACAATTTATATTAAAATATAGCCATAGATAAGTCCAATTTATGGACTCATCAACACCCCCAACTTTAAACTTTTGCTTGTCCTCAAGCAAACTCAAGTTTAGCCGTTCAAAAAGGCGTCTCAAATAGTGCTACACAAGACTAAATCATGAACATACATAACAAGACTCAAATTACTCATTCAAAGATTCAAATTGTGACACACCATTACAAAAAATTCTCATGCTCGCAATACTTGCTACTTGTGCAAGTTCAAGCTCAACAAAAAGTATCTAAATGCCCTCACATAAAGAATGATTCCATAGTCAAACGCAAAGGTTAATCAATTCAAGATCAGGAATCAGATGCAACGCTCACACTCAAAAAAAGAGGAACACAATGCATGTTTTCACCCATAGGCTTATTTTCCGATCAATCTTCGGTTCGGTTCACTCAAGATCAAAATGGTCTTTCCAAGGCTTGTAATGGGGATGAGTGCAAATGTATGGTCATTTAGGCTCAGTCACTTTTTTTTCTCATGAGATGTGGTATTCTCAAGGCATTCCCTTATTTTTCTTTATCAATTCTTTTTCTAGTGCTTCTAAGTCACCTTTTTATTCACCTCCATGGATTGCTTGGAAACCTGATTTCTTTTGTACTTTATTCCACAACCCATTTTTTTTTGAAGGGGTTCCATTGTTCTGCAACACCATGGGTTAAGGGAGACTTTTCTTAAACTTCTTGACTTCCCCTTTTCCTTTTCACCACACCCCCAACTTAGGCTTTTGGCCTAAGTTGGCTATTCGCTAAACCACAAATCAAGAGGATTATAGGTAGTGGGTCAAGTAAGGGCTAAGGTTCATCAAGGTTCTTCCAAAGAAAGGTAAGGCTCAAAGGGTGTTCAAGAGAGTTTCACACGCTCACGTGTAGGCCACAAAAGAGGTATATGTCAAATTTGGCTCACACTCTTCAAAAGTTGCCTAAGATCATATCAAGAGCACACCTTACTAAATCAATCAGACTAACGGGGCAAATTCCAGGTTTATTCATGCAAGGTTCAAAGTAAGCTCATCACACAAGGGATCGACACTTAAGTCAAACAAGACCACACACTTTCGCTAGTGTGCAACGGTCATTACAAGAGAATCAATTAGATAAATGGCTAATCACAACTAGATGCAAAGAGTTCACATATTGTCTATGCAACTTCATTTGGTCTCGTTGCAGCCCTTTGTATTGTACCGCCTGGAAAGAGGCTCGCTAGCCTTTTTCTTTCCCTGCACCTAAAAGTTGCCTTACATTCATGTTTGTTCAATTGATAGCACTATTCAAGTCATCGGTATTGATCGAAATCGAGACTCAAATTTTTGCAAAAGAACAGCCACATTCAACACATGAGAGGTGGCAGAAATGTGTGAAAAATTCAAAATTTTTTGGAAGGGTCAAAAATTTGCAATTAAAAATAAGCGGAGCCTCAAGCTCAAACATCCACAGAAAAGCAGTATTAATACAATTTAAAATAGAACAACCCAAATATCAGCACAAAGCACGAGTAGCACACAAAAGGTGTGGGCCTCACCCCACCACAATTAAAATGCATTTGTCCTCAAATGTAAATAACAAACATCCGAAAATACAAATAGAGAAAAATAGAGAGGGAGGGAAAGGATAATCCTAGTTAAGCAGATGCCTTATCTGTCTGGGCATCAGTGCCCGGTGTGTCCTCCTTCTGACATTGGTTCTCTGCTTCGGCTGCCACAATGAGGTTAGCCTTAGTCATCTCATCTAAATCATGATATTCTCCAAAGGTATGTATCTCATTGATGAACACTCGAGCCCACGAAGGGATATTAGGGTCGATGGGTATCCTCCTTATCAAACTGACTGTCTTGTTCTCGCTCCCTGCAGTTCTTCTGAACTTTTGTGCTCTTATGTGTCTAGGTGTCATGATTCTTCCTGCAGCTTTTGGTCTGGCCATGTCTGCAAAGTCTTGAGATAATGTTGGAGTATATTTGACAACCAAAACAAAGACATTCAGCTGTAGAAAGACAAGATAGTCCATTCGGCGTACCGCTGAATACTTTTGGCGAGCCATAGACAATCCGCCGAAGGTTATATTGCAGAAAGGTTAGGGATGCAAACAAAGGGCGATTAAGATGACATTCAGCAAGTCGCAGAGTGTACTTGGCAATCCCTTGCTTTTCGCTAAAATTTACAGCATCCATAACAAATAAAGTATGATACTAAGGGTGAGATGGGGTAGTTAGGCGAAACGTGGAGAGGTTCGGCGAGCTCATCATAGCCCGCCGAATCACTCATCGCACATTAACTCCACTCGATGCATTGGAGAACAAGATATCACGGTTTAGGCAATAAAAGCGGGGCTATCAAAGTAAAATTGACACTTAAACAGTTAAGCCCAATCAGGGAGGTTTAGCAATTTTCATCACAATATTTGCAAATAAGTACAATGTAGACAAGATCATTACTGGGTTTGAGAAACTAACCTTTTACCCTGCTCAAATGGTTACTGAAACGCTAGGAAGCAATGTAACCCTATCCCGCGCACAAATCAACTAACTAAAAATACTTTGAAATTGCACGAAATAATAAAACTAGAGTGCAGGTGTGAGTTTGGGAAAATGAAAAAGTGATGGAAAGAGAATGAAGTTTGAGCTTTTTACACCTTTGGCGGAAAGACCGTCCAGTTCTTGCCTATTTGGCGACACTAGTTCCGATCACTGACCCTTTTGGCGATTCACATAGTGTTCACTTATCCCGCTGAGTTTTACAGATCCAAACCCAAACTAGGTTGGATCAAATGGCGGAGTGTGTCGGGGTCGCCGAACCATTTGGCGATTCGCAGAATGGATCTTTCATTCGCCAATTTGCGCTTCTCATTCAACTTCCATGTTTTCACCTACACCATCAACACACCATTATTTTATCAAAATAAAACAAACAATAAAGGGCTTTGGGTTGCCTCCCAAATAGCGCCTTAATTAACATCGTGGCACGATGCAAGTCCAACTTCAAACCTCATTCTTGAGGTTAGCCAAGGTATCACTCGGCAAACCATCTGGTTGTCTCGGATTAAGGTGAGACGAGATATGAACCATCTGGGTTTCCAACTGCTTGATTGAAATTGAATGGGAGGTGATGGCCTAGCTAAGGGTAGACACATCTTCTTTCATGCCTTTTAGCATTTTGTCTGACCCTTCAACTTTGTTGAGGATACGTGAGAGCATATCCTCAGATCTACCACCTTCCAAAACCTTAGGTTTCTGGCGCTCATGAGGAGGCACATATCTATATTTCTCCCCATCCTTTCAATTTGGATTGCGGTCTCTCCATTCACGATCCTTCCATCCTTCATTTCTAGCCCAACCATGGTTACCACCCTGCCTTGGGTAGTTTGATCGATAACCACCACCTTGGTTGGCTATGAAGTGTACCTCCTCATTATACAAGGTTTCGAAACTTACCTCTTCATGACTTGCGCACCCGACTCCCACAACATTGACACCATGAGCACCAGCCCCCATGACATTTTTGGATAAAATATCAAGTTGTGTCATGATATTGGCCATGTTTTGGTCTCTCTCATTATCTTTGTCCTTCTGCTCCTTGCATAATTTGAATGTGAGAGGGAGACTTGGTCTTCACGGGTGTACCATGCCCTATTGATGGTCGTCATGCCATCTAAAAGTTGGGTTGCTACTGCATACGGTTGCTGCATCAGGCCTCTAGGTGAAAGTTGATCAGCGATACCTTTATTCACCGACTCTAGGCTTCAGTAAAAGTACTGTAGCAAGACATTATCGGGCAGACCATGAGTCGGGTATTGTAGCACCAATTTTTTAAATTGCAACCAGGTTTTGTGCAGAGGCTCTCCTTCTAGACGTTTAAAGCTCTGGATGCTATCCCTCAGTGATATCATCTTCGAGGGAGGGGAAAACCGCACTTGAAATGCATTTACCAACTCCTCCCAAGAAATACTGGATTCACGTGGTAGCTCGGCTAGCCACTTGCATGCCTCTCCCATCAACGAGAAAGGGAATAGCCTCAATCGGATCGACTCTTGAGAGATGTTCCTGAACGAGAAAGGTCTGCACACATCCGCAAAGTTTCAAAGATGCTCGTGAGGATCCTCATGGGACAGTCCGCTGAAAAGTCCCTTTAGTTGCAAGAGTTGCAACATAGTGCTCATTATGTGGAACACTGCATTTCCCCGGGCTGGGGTAAACGGATGGCTCCAACACCTCCCATTAGATAGGGGCCATTGATGTTGATGTTGATGTTGGGTTCTTGGACATCGTTAAGATTTCTGATGTCGTCATGGTGGCCTACCTGGCTACCGTTGCTACCATTAACACTCATGCTTTCTGAAATATTCACACAACAAACAAAACAAAACTAAAAATTAGGTGAGTAGACTATAACTAAGAAGAACAAAAAATCTACTAATCTAAATATTCTCAAAGAACACCACTCCCCGGCAGTGGCGCCATTTTGATGTTTGCGTAATCAAGACACAAGTTCCGATGCAAGTGTCTACGATCGGACAATAGTTTAGTAACCCAACCAAGGGTTGAGATCGTCCCAAGAGAGTGGGTTTTGACAATTTATAGAAAAATAAAATTTAGTTTTAACTAGTCATAGCTAAAGATATTAACGAGTAAAAACATTGTAAATTAAAAGGGGGACACAAAAGTGTCAATTAACAAATGGGGGTTTTGTCACAAGTAAGCGAAAATTAGTGAAATCAACAAGGAAATCTAAGCAATGAGAGGGGGATTCTTGGGATGTGACCGGAATACGGGTTAATCTAAATTATTGAGTACATGCTTTCAATAGAAAATTTCTACAGTAATAGTGACTAGGCTAAGCTTTATGTGGAAATAAGTTCTCTCTCGAGCAACTTACCCCGTTTCAAATGGGTTTCTCTCAGACACCCACTTGTCGCATGAAGACCAGCCCACGCCTTACCCCACTCACTCTCTCGAGCCGAGTCTTAGGATATGAGACTACGGTTCACTCTCTGAAGCTGAACCTCATGTCGACCCATTCCTTAGGCCATCAATCTAGTAGTCTTGGTTTCGCAACTTCTCTCTCGAGCAAGCTGAACACACATAAATATACTTGTATTTGCAACTACAAATTTGTTAAATTAATCCACAACTAATAGACGAAATCACCATTAAACTACATCTAATCTATCAGCAAGCAAGACCTAACAAGTATCTTAACCGATATTCTCTAAATCACACGCCAAGAATAGAGGGTTTTTGCCACATATCAAGAGATAGAAATTTATACCTAAATGAGCTTGCATTGAAATGGGTATGAAGATTTAAGTCTTGTTACAGGCCAAGAATGAAGAATCCAAGAGACCTAACTCCAAATCTAGAAGATGAAACCATCTTCTTCTTCAAGTCTCCAAAACCCTCTTAAACTTAGAGTAAAAATATCAAAAAGTACTATTCTATATCAAAATCATAACAACTGGTCGACTACCTAAAATTAATAAAGAGTTTAGTATTTATAGACTTCAGAAAATAGTGCTAGCGGATCATTCAATGAGGTTAGTCGCGAACGCTGAATAACTCGGTGAGTCGCCCTTCTTCTAGTTCATCGCCTTTTGTGCTTTGCCTTCAACATCTATGCAATCTGGATCATTGGGCGGTATACTTCTGCTTCGCGGAACTGATTGGCGAACCGCTGACTGCTCCTTTCATCTTCTTTTTTATCCTTCTCCTTCAGGGCTTCGCGTACTGGAACAAAGGGCAGAGTGCTTCCCTTCGGTGAATCGCCAAGCATGCTTGGCGATGCTCAGGCTTCAACTTCTTCATTCTTTTCTGCCTTTTTGTTCCTTTTTGTGCCTAAGTGTCCATGCTTCCACTAAAACTTCAAATACCTAAAACGTAAGTGTTTTTATCAGATATTGAGATAAAATAATCATTCGAGGACACAATTTATATTAAAATATAGCCCTAGATGAGTCAAATTTGTGGACTCATCACTTTGCCGCCTAGCTTTTCAAATCGAATTTAATCGACATTGAAGGTTGGTTTCCTTTTCCCATATTTACATTCGAATGTTTTGTACTCATTTGCAATAATTGTCTCTTAGTGATGTGTGATGGGCCTCTCTGATAGGATTAGAATAATTACATGCCTATTTTAATTCGAAAATCTTGCCTGTGATGTTTGATTGTCGAATTCCCGTAATCTTTGTGCTTTTTAATGAGTTAGGTCGTGATTGCATGTTGTTTTTATAGTTTGGGTGAAGTCTGAGTAGCCCACGTTTGTGCTAAATGTCGAAAACTTGCTCAATGATACAGAGGGTGACACCCCTCTTAAGAGCAAATATCATCAAATGGCCAAATGCAGCCAGTCCGGGAGAAATTTGAGTATCCCGAGGTGATGGGTAGTATGGGTCTTGTTCGAATTTTGTTAATGCATGATTTGAGTTTACTTTCGGGGTCTGCGAGATTGAATTCAAAAAGATGGATTGAAAATGGGAACGTTAAGACATTCGGCGAGCTGGGTCGAGCTTGCCTAATCGTTCGGCGGTTCTCCCAATGTCTCCATCTTGCCCTTAACATCATGTTAAATTGGATGCTTGACTGTAACTTTTGGCGAGAAGCCATAGGTCGCCGAATGCACTCGGGGACTCGTCGAAAGTACCCTTGATCGCCCTCTTATGCTACCCCTGAGACCCTGATGCACCATAACTTTCGGCAGACAAACCCTTGCTCACCGAAAGTAGTCGGCGATTCGCTGAATATACTCTACTACCGCTGACTTTCCTTTATTGTTTAGCCAACCTCATCGGCGAGCCTGACTTAGCTCACCATAGCGGTTCATCGACTCACCTAATGGATCGGCGAGCCTATCAACAACAAGATTTGCAGTCCTAAAGTTTGATTTTGTGATCTTAATTTCTCTCGATCCTTTGCAGATATGGTACGCACCAATCTAACCGAACCACCCTAGAAAAAGGCAAAGGGCATTACAATTAATGAAGGAGGATCAAACCCTCCAAAGAGGAGAATGGATGACCTTCAACCGGGAGACAAAGGCAAGAGGAAGAAACATATAGCTAAAAAAGGAGTAGCTATTGAGCCAGATTTTGATGAACCCGAGGATGAACAACCTCTGATTAACCGAAGGAATGTGCTCCGGGCCAGACCTCAGCCTACAACTACCAATACTCCCTCAGTTGCCACTCCTCTAACTACTGAATCAGTGACAGCTCCAGCACCACCTCCAGTGGCCCCTACATTCCCCGTAGCTCCACCTTCACCCAGATTGCTGAACAGATTAAAAGGTGATGGTTTACAAAGCATTCTAGAAGAAAAGTTACTATCTATGGAGGGTTTGGAAGGTAAGCACGCTGAGGTGCTGGACACACTCAGGTATCATGAATTGGAGCAGTTCACTAGGCCACGGGGCCCCTACATTACTTCCTGGGTCCGGGAATTCTACTTAGCCTATGGAGAGTTGGTCCTAAAGAATAAGAAGAAGGCTAGTGAGTTTCGACCGGTGAAGTCGGTTATGGTTAGAGGCAAGGAGGTGGAGTGTCACATCGATCATATTAATGCTGAATTAGGTCGACTGCTGCACTCGGTACTGCCCTACCAGGGTTTGCCTATTGTTCCATCCCTAGATGATTTGAAGGGTTGGTTAGCTCCGATGATCTCTAACACCAACCCGAGGTGGATGGAGGCAGGAGCTCCGATTAAGAAGAGGGATATGAACATTGCCTCCTGGTATTGGTTTGGCTTCATCAACAACACTATCATGCCATCCCAAAATGAGTACATTCTGCGTCATCCTAATGCGGCTTGCCTTGGTTCTATCATGGCTAGGAGGCGGATCGACTTGGGACTGCTGGTTTCACAAGAGATGGCTTTGAGAGCCAAACATTCGTAAACATCTCTGCCTTTTCCTCTTCTGATCATTGAGTTATGCCGGCATGCTGGAGTACCCCGGGACCCTACTAGCGATATAGAGGTCACCCCATTTTCCTCCACCGATATCCGGCGTATAGAGGCCGAGTTCACACGAGAGGACGTTGACAGGAGGAGAGCAACTCCAACATATACTTCTCCAGAGGTTGATGTTGACTCATCACCAACAGAAGCACCTTCGTCTACTCCGACTTCAGAGCCTTCAGGTACACCCGCTCCTTATTCTCCTTCACAGACTCCAAGTACATCTTCTTCATCCCAGCCCACCAGGATCACTCATTCCATGATCTTGAAGATGAGGCAACTGGCCTATTCAGCGGATGTGAGGGCGACGCGATTGGAGAGATCTATCCCGTGGATGATTGACAGTGCCATCTTGACTGCACTGATCCCCCTTAGGACCACTATTTATAATCTGACTGCAAAATTCACTGCTTGAGCAGACAGGGGGAGACACCTGAGGTTTCAATACTAAAAGCTGAAATAGCAGAGTTGAAGAAGGACGTAGCCTATTTGAAGGCTACCGACTTCACTACACTGATGTAGGGAGCAGATGACAATGATGCTCCTAAGACCTCGGTGAGTCCTCTGGCTACCACCGGAGATATGCAAAGGGATGATACAGGGCATGCAGAGTCGGATGTAGAGACTGATGAGGAGTTGATACCAGTGAATGCTGAAGATACACATGAGAGCAGAGATGAGGGAATATTCAGAGACTTGCCAGATCTTATAGGGACGATTGTGCAGTCGATGATCCAGACATCGTCGACTGCGACGTCCACAACAACTCCTAGTGGATCCGGCATTCCTATTCCGTCTGAGGCTACTCCGAGCACTGATGCCCATTTACAGACAACCACACCATCCACTGAGACTCTGATAGAGAGAGATACTGCATAGACATGACCTTTCTTTTCCTCCCTCTCTGTCTTATTATACGTTTACTTTTGGACACTTTTATTTGCATTTGAGGGAAAATACTTTTTATTTCTGGTGGGGTGAGGCCCACACCTTTTGTGTAAATATTTGTGCGGTCTGTTTATAAATTATGTTCACACTGCTCTTTGTGGATGTTTGAACTTATGGCTCCTTTTGTTTTAAATTACAAAAATGATTATGATTTTGACCCTTCTGAAAAATTTTCATTTTTTTTTTCTAAAAATTTTCGCCACCTCTTTTGTTGGAAGTGGTTGTTCTTGTACAAATTCAAATCTTGGTTTCGATCAATACCAATGAATTGAATGGTGCTCTCAATTGAACAAACATGAACGTGCGGCTACGACGAGATAAATGAAGTTGCATAGGCAATATGTGAACTTTTTGCATCTCGTTGTGATTAGCCATTTATCGAATTGATTCTCTTGTAATGACCATTGCACACTAGCGAAAGTGTGTGGTGTTGTTTGACTTAACTGTCGATGCCTTGTGTGATGTGCTTACTTTGAACCTTGCATGAATAAACCTAGAATTTACCCCGTTAGTCTGATTGATTTAGTAAGGTGTGCTCTAAAAATGAACTTGGTCAACTTTTGAAGAGTGGGAGCCAAATTTGACATATACCTCTTTAGTGGCCTACCCGTGAGCGTGTGAAACTCTCTTAAACACCCTTTGCGCCTTACTTTTCTTTGGAAGAACCTTGATGAACCCTAAACCTTACTTAACCCACTACCTATAATTCTCTTGATTTGTGATTTAGTGAATAGCCAACTTAGGCGGTGTGGTGAAAAGGAAAAGGAGAAGTCAAGAAGTGCAAGAAAAGTCTCCCTTAACTCATGTTGTTGCGGAACAATGGAAACCCTTATAAAAAAATATGTTGTGGAATAAAAGTACAAAAGAAATTGGGTTTCCAAGCAATCCTTGGAGGTGAATAAAAAGGTGACTTAGAAGCACTAGAAAAATAATTGATAAGGGAAAAGAATGGAATGCCTTGAGAATACCACATCTCATGAGAAAATGAAAATAAAAAAGTCACTGAGCCTAAATGACCATACCTTTGCACTCCAACCCCATTACAAGTCTTAGAAAGACCTTTTTTATCTTGAGTAAGCCGAACCGAAGATCGATTGGAAAATAAGGGCAAGCCAATGGGTGAAAACATGCATTGTGTTCCTCTTTTTGAGTGTGAGCGTTGCATCTGATTCCTGATCTTGAATTGATTAACCTCTGTGTGTGTATGGAATCATTCTTTAGGTGAGGGCATTTAGATACTTTTTGTTGAGCTTAAGCTTGCACAAGTAGCAAGTATTACGTGAATGAGAATCTTTGGTAATGGTGTGTCACAACTTGAATCTTTGAGTACAAAATTGATCTTTGCATGAGTAATTGGAGTCTTGCTGTGTATGTTCATGATTTAGTCTTGTGTAGCACTATTTGAGACATCCTATTTGAACTGCTGAACTTGAGTTTTACTTGAAGACAAGCAAAAGTTTAAGTTGGGGGTGCTGATGAGTTCACAAATTGGACTCATTTAGGGCTTTATTTTAATAGAAATAGTGTCCTCAAATGTCTATTTAGTTTAAATATCTGATGAAAATACTTAAGTTTCAGGTATTTGAAGTTTTAGTAAAAGCATGGACACTTAGGCGCAAAAAGGAACAAAAGGGCTGAAAAGAACGAAGAAGATGAAGCTTAAGCATCGCCAAGCATGCTTGGCGATAAGCCGAAGGGTCGCACTCCGCCTTTTTGTTCCAGTACCCGAAGCCCTGAAGGAGAAGGATAAAAAAGGCAATGAAAGGAGCAGTTGGTGCTTCGCCGATCAATTCCACGAAGAAGAAGTATACCGCCCAATGATCCAGAATGCATAGATGCTGAAGGCAAAGCACAAACGGTTGTGAACTAGAAGAAGGGCGAATCACCGAGTCATTCGGCATTCGCGACTAACCTCGCGAGCGATCTGCCATCACTATTTTCTGGAGTCTATAAATACTAAACTCTTTACTAGTTTTTAGAGGGAGAAGAGAGTCTAAACATTATTGTAATTTTTACTTTAGCTTTGATATTTTCTCTCAAGTTTGGAAAGGGATTTTGGAGGACTTGAAGAAGAAATGAGTTCATCTTCCTCAAATTGGAAGTGGGTCTTCTCTATTCTTCTTTCTTTGCTTAAATCAAGGTTTAATTTCTTATACGCACTGTATTTCAACATCATTTTAGGTATAATTTCTTATTTCTTGATGTGTGGCTAAAAATCCCCATTCTTGGGGTGTGATTTAGCAAATATGTGTTGATATTATTGTGTGGTTTTGCTTGCTGATAGGTTAGATGTATTTTAATAGTGATTTCACCTAGTGGTTGTGGTTTAACTTAATGGGTTTGTAGTTGCAAAAAAAAACCACCCATGTGTTTTCGACTTGCTCGAGAGAGAGGTCGCGAAACCAAGACCGCTAGACTGATGGCCTAAGGAGTGGGTCAACATGAGCTTCAGCCCGAGAGGGTGAGCCCTAGTCCCATATCCTAACACTCAGCTCGAGAGAGTGAGTGGGGTAAGGCGTAGGATGACCTTCATGTGGCAAATGGGTATCTGAGAGGAACCCATTTGAAACGGGGTAAGTTGCCCGAGAGGGAACTTATTTCCATCTAAAGATTATCCTAGTCACTATTATCTTGTAAATTTTCTGTCGAAAGCATGTACCCAACGATTTATACCAATATATATTGTGGTCACATCCCAAGAATCTCTTCCCATACTTGATTTCCTTTATATTTTACTGTTTTTATTTAATCTTGTGACAAAACCCCCATTGATATTTGACACTTTTGTGTTACCCATCGAATTTACTTTGTTTTATTCGTGAATTTCTCAAACTACAACTAATCAGAATAAGATTCTAGTTTAACTATTATTTTCACTATTACTCCATTGGGACTCGACCCCAACCCTTGGTTGGGTTATTATACTATTGCACAATTGTAGACACTTGCATTGGAAGTTGTGACATTGAATACGCAAACATCAGTACCTAAGCACCCCATCTCCCCCTTGGGAGAAAGCCTCAACGGACTTCTTGAGTACCGACTCTTTCAACTCAACTAGTAAAGGATCAAGATCTTGCTTAGACTTCTCATCCATCACAAAGGATGATTCCGAACCATTATGGACCATGACACCACCCTTGGTGAAATCCACTACTTGGAAATCTAGTTGGGCCAATCTATGCACCTCACGAACCAATTATTTATTTTCATCCTCTACGTGAGCCACACTACACATGGACAATCTACTAAGTGCATCCACTATAACATTAGCTTTGCCGGGGTGGTAAAGGACACTCATGTCATAATCCTTTAATAATTCTAACCACCTTTGTTGACGAATATTCAAGTCCTTTTGACTAAACACATATTGAAGACTCTTGTGGTCAGTGAAAACATCCACATGGACCCCATATAAGTAATGCCTCCATATTTTCAAAGCAAACACAACCGCCGCTAATTCAAGATCATGGGTCAGATAGTTCTTTTCATGGACCTTAGGTTTCCTCGAAGCATAGGCAATCACTTTACCGTTTTGCATGACCACACATCCCAACCCCACTCTAGAGGCGTCACACTATACCACAAAACCATCCATACCCTCTGCTAAAGTCAACACCAGAGCGGAAGTAAGTTTATCCTTCAACTCTTGGAAACTTTTCTCACAAGATTCCGACCACTCAAACTTAACCTTTTTTTGAGTCAAAGCCGTCAAAGGAGAAGCAATGGAGGAAAACCCCTCAACAAACCTTCTATAGTAACCGGCCAAACCCAAAAAACTTCTAATGTCGAAAGGAGATAGAGGTCCAGGCCAACTCTTGACCGCATCCATCTTCTTAGGATCTACCTCAATGCCCTTGCTTGACACAATATGAAAAAGGAAAGCTACGGACCTTAACCAAAATTCACACTTGCTAAACATTGCAAAAAGTTGTTGGTCCTTAAGAACTTGCAATACAATTCTCAAACGGTACACATGATCAGTCTCACTTCTTGAATAGATCAAAATATCATCGATAAACACAATCACAAACATGTCTAGGTATTGCTAAACACTCTATTCATTAGGTCCATAAATGCCGCCGCGACATTAGTTAAGCCAAAATAATCACAAGGAATTCATAATGCCCATACCTAGTTGAGAAATCCGTCTTGGGTATATCATCTCCTCTCACCCTCAATTGGTGATACCCCGAACGAAGGTCAATTTTTGAAAAGTAACTAGCCCCTTGAAGTTGATCAAACAAGTCATCGATTCTCGTAAGGGGATACTTATCCTTAATGGTCACTTTGTCTAATTGACAATAATTGATGCACATTCTAAGCGACCCATCATTCTTTCTAACAAACAACACCGGAGCACCCCAAGGAAAGATACTCGGTCGGATGAAGCCCTTATCTAATAAATTCTTTAGTTGCTTTTTCAACTCTTTCACTCGGCCGGAGCCATTCTATAAGGAGGAATGGAGATAGGTTGCATATCCGGTAAAATGTCATTACCAAAATCTATTTCCCGCTCGGGAGGAATACCGAGAAAATCATCGGGGAAAACTTTTGGGAACTCATTCACTACCAGAACCGACTCTAGAGAAGGGGTTTCGGATTCAACATCCCTCACCCTAGCAAGATGGTAAATACACCCTTTTGAGATTATCTTCCTCGCTTTAAGACAAGAGACAAATTGACCTCTAGGTATCAATTCCCCCCCCC
>JAJOOR010017444.1:0-25081 GCA_036250505.1 Solanum acaule
AGAACCCTAGTTAAATATAAGTGTATATCTGAGATTTCGATTATAATCTAAGGGGTACTTGTGCCTTGTCTCAAAAATTTACATTATTAGGTTATCAAAGAGATATTTACTTGTTATAAGCTTTCTTAAAAAGTGAATTTGGTATATATATATATATATATATTATCTGGTACCAGAGACAAATCTAGGATTTGAAAACTTCGGGTGCACCAATATGACCAATAAAAGTAATGAAAAAGGGTTTAAGCTGGATTTGAACCGTGGTCTCAGGTGGTTTTTCTAGCTTATACCAACAACACAATGATACTCCTATCCCTTTTATGGGTGCATTGTTCACTTTATCTTAATTTCTGTCCGTTTCTTAAAATAAATATACACATATATACATATAATTTTTTCCGAAGTTCTCCTTAGGTGGATCCGACTCCGTCTGCTACGACAAATACAGATCATAGGAGGGGATTTTAAATATATTGGCAATATATATTAACCACCACAATTGCACTATTTCACTAGATAACTGCACACAAAATTTAAGAAGTCTTACTATACATCCACAATAGAGGCAATGAGCTTTGGGCCCCAGCTTTTTATTTTTTTATTTTTTATATATCTTATTAACACAAGAACATAATTCACACATTAAACTTATCGATAGATCTACATAGAAGTGTTAAGAGATTTAACTTTTAATCCTTTTATATGTCATGCCTCAAGCCCTCGACATTAGTTTGAGTCTTTGTTTGGAGTTTCTAATAAGAACTTTAATGTTTAATGTCTTAAATTCGAAGTTGGTAAGATCAGTGGATAAATGAAAAAGAGAAGTATTCATATACAATAAAACCTCACTAAATTAATATTAGATTAATTAATAACCTCTCTAAGATATTATTTTTCTTCGGTTCCGACTCGGGTCAATGGAAAAAAATGACTCATTTCGATAAGATAATAAAATAATACTCTCTCCGTCCCATTTTATGTGGCAACATTTGACCGGGCACGGAGTTTAAGAAATAAATGAAGACTTTGAAATGTTTACCAAATTGCCCTTTAAAAAGTAGACTCAATTTTCTCTCTCCTCATTAATGTATTGGAGTATTATTTTTAAGATTAAGTGAGACCAACAAGGGTAAAAGAGGAATTGTACCTTTAAATACTTACCATATAAGGAAATGTGACATTCTTTTTGGGACTGACCAAAAAGGAAATGGTGCCACATAAAATGGGACGGAGGGAGTATATGTTTTTTGAAGATCCCTATATAAATATATGGTCCCATTAATATTATAAATTAATAATTTGTTAAAAGTACAAATATATCTAAGACAATTTAGTGAAAATGATTCTATTGTGTTCATTTTTTTGGTGTTAAAATTTAAATCTTGTTGAAGCTCATCTCTAACTTTTCTTATTGTATCCAAAAGTTTCGGTGTTGTCTTTTTGAACCACACCGTAAAATTGTGAAGATTTCTAAATGTAATAAGTGTTTCCTGACCGTAACTGGTTTCAAATGTGTTGTATCATCTTCTACTTTATCATCAACATTATTTTTTTCAATGGTATTCACAATTTCTTCTAAGCTCTGGACCTATGAACATGTACCATTTTCACCCATTCAACAAGTTATTAACGTCCATTTTATTGTGGTAACTGAGATCATTAATCATGACCTCAAGTTCATGAATGATATTTTCACAAGTGGATTCATTTAAATTCTTTGAGATTTCATTCTCAAACGAATTTGTGGTGTCGAAACATTCTTTAAATTAATAAATATTAATTTATTGATTAAATAATATTTTTATAAAATAATAATATTTTATGATCCTACCTATATTAATTTAGTAAGGTTTTATTGTATAGTATTTTGATGATTTGTGTTAATGTTTTTTTGATACATAACTATAAGTGGATAAAAGTTGTGGATAATGAAATAAATAGAAAAAGTTAATAATCAAATAATAAAGTGGAATACCAAAACATTGTCTCTAACAAAAAAAATATTAGGTAACATACGGATATATTACATATATACACCTAATAACGTCAAAATGTAACTTATGGTACATTTTAACGATCTAACTATATTTAATTATTCAATTTTGCATGTTCAAAAAACTATTTAATTATTATCACTATTCATCTATTTCAGTTTGTACTTTTTCAATTATATTTTTGGTTACTTATTATATTGTAGTTTTAAAATGATTCATACCGCATGTACTACTTGTGTGATTATACGTGCAACGCACATATCCGAAAACTAGAAAAGAGATTACCATTTCCCAAAACTAAAAAAAAGGAAGATCCAAGGTAGTTCAAATTATTGTCATGATCTTTATTACAATCTATACATCGGAAAGAATCTGCATTCAAAGATTGGATCTATATCACTGCGTGAGCACAAGGAAAACTATCAAAAGGATTAAAGTTTAGTTTAACATAAGGAATCAAGAAGAATAAATTCAAACAAGTAAATTTTATTCAATCATTATAATTCTTTCAGAATTCAAATATGGTATACATTATAATTGAGCTAGAAAAGGAATGCCAACAAAATTATTGGAGAAAATTCACCCCTTGTACTTTTCAGTTTCTATAACATACATATCACTGTCAAATTACAAATACAATATATATATATATATATATATATTTATACGAGAATAATCATTTTTACTATCAGTTTTAATTTACTAGGTCCACAATATTAACCATGACCTATTAGGCCTGATTATCATCATGATATACAAATTATCATAGTCACATTATTACCATACTTACATTTAATTATCATCAAAATAAGATGTTAAAGGGGAGAAATAACTTGGCTGGCACGTTTACAATATTTCTTTTATATATCAAGAGGATAATCTTGAAATACGCAATCTGATGTTGAGCTATTTTGTTGAAATATAGTTCTAAGAAGTCCATCAATAACACTCTCTCTATTTGATTTTAGTAGTTCATTATATTAAAAATATATTTTTATTTTTATTTATCATATTTAGTATGTCAAGAGAAAATATATATTTTCATATATTATGCTTAACATTAATCACTTATTATTCAAAATTTAAAACTTTATATTAATTAATGTGGATATTATGGTAATCGATAAAATACTCGTATTAATAGTATTTCTCAAGAGGTATGCAAAACCCATAACTCTCCTGACAACAAATCTGTACACTACGAAATGCAATACTGAAATAGGAACAACTTCAACTGTAATTTACTATTACCAACAAATAGCATAAGTTTTACGGATAGTAAATAGAGAATACTTCTAACAATCAAGTATTTCGAGGAACCTTAAAATCCAAATTTGCTAGAAAAAATCCTACCCCAAAAACTGGCCGTCTTCCCTTCTTCCCAGTACAATTTATAACAAAATAAATACCTAAACTGCTAGGTAACTACTAGAATTACATATACCTAATAAATTATAAATAAAATAGTTGCATTTAAACCGTATTTTCACCCTTCTTCTTGTGGTTATAGACCTTATGTAATGACCCTCCTAGTTATTTATGTGTAAATGCATTCTTTTTCATCATTTAGAGCATTCATATAGCGATCCCAAGTCATTTATGACTTGCTGGGACTGATAACTCAGTTACCTAGCCGTTCATTTAGATTCTGTGCAAGTTTATGTGTTTTGGAGCTTCTGAAATTTGAACGGCTGACTTTGATAAAAAAATCAAGAGGATGGCCTTAGAATGCAATTCTTACGGTTTTGATAGCTCTGGAATGTTGAGTTTGGTCTAGAACGACCTTTCGTGCAAATCCTGAGGCCTCTAAGCAAATTTTGAGCCCCCTTGAAAAATTTGGTGTCATGACCCAGAGGTACCCTAGATGTAACAAGGCTTATAAGACCCCGAGAGGCCTCATACAAGCCATTTAGCATATCATAACATAAAGTAATAGAAAATGTGCGGGAATTGAAACTTTTCGAATACCATCAAGTCTTTTATAAAAGCAAGTGGAAGTCTAACATGACATTGTCTCAAACCATCTAAACATAAGAAATAGAAATCTTGGGATGCAGCCCATACAATAGTCTCAAAAGTAAAGAAAAGACATAAAAGAGATAGGGTGATCCAATCCTCGAATACAATGAAGACTCACCAAAGCTCCACTTCACAATCCTCTAGGAACCTAGCCACAAGTGTGTGAATCGAGAACGCCAGACCCTACATTTGATAAGAATGTAGGCAAGAGTATGCGTTAGTACTATCAAATACTAAATATGATGGCTAGCATGAACAACATAAACATAAGCATTAGTCAAAATAAGACATAAGGCATAAGCATAATCAATATATATAAAATATCATAATGAAAAAGAAATACTCCCTTAAGCAACCTCACTTAAGCTTAGCCAAGACATGGGTCATCCACCTCTAGTCAATCTTACATCATGGAGGTCATATTTAGCAACACTCCACACAAGACAATTTCATAACATAATCTCATTAATCATACATACTTTTAAAGACATGGGAATTCACCTCAATGCCTAGTTCATAAAGCCTAATGGGTATTCACCTCTTGCCTTACTTACTTTTAGATTGCGGGTACTCGCCTCCACAACCTCATCATATGATGCGGGTACTCGCCTCCACATCATTTTATAAGGAGCATGGGTACTCGCCTCCATGTCCATTCATCATAGTAAGAACGTGGGGACTCACCTCTTGTTCAAGTCTAAGGAGTAGGGGAATCACCTCTTATTGTTTCATATGGAGGTCAAGGGTAATCAGCTCTAGCCTCATCATACATTAAGCATTTTAGTCTAGATTCATTTTAGGTGAGTAGTCCTTTTAACCTAGACCCATTCATGTGAGTAAACCTTTCACATTCATTCAATCATGTTTATCAATTCATTATAGAAAGTATCTCTTCCACATCATAGCATTTACAATCAACAATGCATAGTCTAGGCTTTACTCTCAAAGCACTACATCTCATGATCATCATCCATGCTTTACTCTTAAGAAATTAACATCATATTCATCATATATGCTTCAATATAGAGCAATTCTATTCATAGTTCATCAATCCTATAAGAATATCTAACCCATAGAGTTTTCCTCACAAGGCATCAAACCCACTATATCAATTCAACCCTAAAATCATAGGATAGGCATGAGTACATGTAACTTCATCCTAAATACATGAAATTCTATCAATTCAATCATAAACATTCATAATCCACTCAATTGGATCAACATTCATTATAACCCACAACAATGGAAGAAACCCTAACTAGAATAGGGGAAATTCTTCATCAAATTGTGGAATTCTAGGGGACTCCATGGGAGAAAGGATCCCATGGATGAAAAGCTATCATACCTTGATTACAAAGTCCTCACAAGCTAGAGGCGTCACAATATACCACAAAGCCATTCGTACCTTCTGCTAAGGTCAACACCGGAGCGGAAGTAAGTCTATCTTTCAACTCTTGGAAACTTTTCTTACAAGCTTCAGACCATAAAAACTTAGCCTTTTTTTGAGTCAAAGCCGTCAAAGGGGAAGCAATGAAGGAAAACCCCTCAACAAACCTTCTATAATAACTAGCCAAACCCAAGAAACTTCTAATATCTGTCGGTGATAGAGGTCTAGGCCAACTCTTGACCACATCCATCTTAATCGGATCAACCTCAATACCCTTGCTTGAAACAATATGGCTAAGAAAGCCACGGGCCTTAACCAAAATTCACATTTACTAAACTTTGCATAGAGGTGTTGGTCTTTAAGAATTTGCAATACAATCCTCAAATGATGAATATGCTCATTCTCACTTCTTGAATAGATCAAATTATCATCGATAAACACAATCACGAACATATCAAGGTATTATCTAAACACCCTATTCATCAAGTCCATAAACACCGCCGAGGTATTAGTCAACCCAAAAGACATAACCAAGAACTCATAATGACCATATCATGTTCTAAAAGCCGTTTTCGGAATATCTTCCTCTTTCACCCTTAATTGGTGATAACATGATCGGAGATCAATTTTAGAAAAATAACTTGTCCCTTGGAGTTGATCAAAGAAGTAATCTATTCTCGGAAGAGGATACTTGTTCTTTATGGTCACTTTGTTCAATTGGCGGTAATCAATACACATACAGAGTGAACCATCTTTCTTCTTAACAAACAACACCGGAGCACCCCATGGAGAGATACTCGGTCGAATGAAACCCTTGTCCAATAAGTCCTTTAACTATTCCTTCAACTCCTTAAGTTCCATCGGAACCATTCTATAAAGAGTAATAGAGATAGGTTGGGTATCGGGGAGAAGGTCAATCCCAAAGTCTATTTCCCTTTTGGGAGGAACACCGAGTAAATCATCGAGAAAAACTTTCGGAAACTCTTTTACAATAGGGACTGACTCAAGAGTAGGAGTTTCAGACTCCATATTTCTCACCCTCACAATATGGTAGACACAACCCTTCGAAATCATTTTCCTAGCTTTTAGGTAAGAAACAAATTGACCTCTAGGCATAGAATTTCCCCCCTTCCACTCAAGGATAGACTCATTTGGAAACTGAAATTTGACCACTCTAGTCCTACAATCAATGGAGGCATAACAAGAATGAAACCAATCCATACCAAAATGACATCGAAGTCAATCATATCAAGTTCCACCAAATCTATTAGACTGACTCTATAGGATAAGGAAACGGGACATCACCTATAGAATCTTTTAGTTACAACAAAATCACCAATGGGGGTAGAAACAAAAAACGGTTCTAACAATACTTCGGGGAGCGCATCAAATCTCATAGCTACAAAAGGAGTCACAAATGACAAAGTACCACCCAGGTTAAGTAAAGCATACACATCTATATGTAAGACTTTTAACATACCAGTCACAACATCTAGGGAGCTGTCTTGGTCACCTCTAGTTTGGAGAGCATAAAAACGGTTTTGCTTAGGAGCATTTCCACTTGAGCCACTTGGACCGGATGAACGGTAAGGTTAAGCCCTACGACGAGTGTCTCCATCATTTTTAGCAACCGAAGGACATTTATGATCCATTTTACCACACCCGAAACAAGCATTAGAGCCCTCTAGACACTTCCCTTCATGGTTTCTCCCACATTTAGCACAAGTAGGCATCAGAGGCCTATTACCTTCTCCTTGCAGTTTTGGGTTTGACACCCTCCTATTTCTTGACCTTGAAGGAGCACTTGTAGAGCCTTGCCCGAAGAACCTTTGCCGAAATCTAGAACGACCTCATCCGCCGGACCTAGCATGAGAATAGTTGCCATCATCCACTCTAGCCCTTTTTACCTACCTAGATCTCTCCTTGAGCTTTTCTTCTTTGATTTGTTGGGAATGCACCATAAGGCAAGAAATGTCCATGTCATGAACAAGCATAGCGGTGCGGCACTCTTTGACAACCAAGTCGAACACTCCCGACACAAACTTACTCATCTTGTCCCTACGATCCGCCACAATGGAAGTAGTATTCTTGGATAGTTGAGTGAATCTCAAGGCGTATTCCCTTACACTCATATTTCTTTGCCTAAGGTTGATGAACTCAAGTACCTTGGCCTCTCTCATCTATAGAGGGAAGAATCGATCAAGAAAAGCACTTTTGAACCATTCCCATTCTATGGGACCCGCTTCCACCAGCCTTGCCTCTTTCCACTGATTAAACCAAATCTGAGCAACCGTTTTGAGTTGGTAAGCGGCTAGTTCCACTTTCTCTATCAAAGTCACACCCATGATAGAACGTACCTTATAGACCTCGTCGATAAACTCTTGAGGGTCTTCCTCAAGTTTGGAGCCATAAAATTTAGGCGGGTTCATTCAAATCTCTCACTATTGCCGCCACTGTACCCACACTTGGGTTCACAGGGGCTACCACCTCTCTGTTAGCTTGTGCCGTCACGGATTGAGACAACACTTAGAATGCTAACCTAAACTCTGCATTAGTCACATTCTCATTCAACGGATCAATTAGAGCTTGTGGAGGAGCTTGAGGAGTAACCTCTTGCTCAACATTGCCTTCCTCCAACCTTCTAGCATTAGCCCTTCTAGTAGTCATTTCCTGAAAACCACTGGGCACGGATTATGAGAAAGACTTATAGATTTAAATTCCATGGCACAACTTAGAGAAGTGAAGAAGTTAAGTTTCCTAAACATCTAATAGCCTCTCATTCATAAATGTGGCGCACTTCACACTTCTGAACAAGACTCTACTAGACGTGGTTTGAGACTAACTAGAACCATTCTAAACCTTGTGCTCTGATTACCAAGTTTTTCATGACCCAGGGGTACCCCCTAGATGTAACAAGGCTTATAAGACCCCGAGAGGCCTCATACAAGACACTTAGCATATCATAACATAAAGTAATAGAAAAGGTGCAGGAATTGAAACTTTTCGAATACCATCAAGTCTTTTATAAAAGCAAGTGGAAGTCTAACATGACATTGTCTCAAACCATCTAAACATAAGAAATAGAAATCTTGGGATGCAGCCCATACACTAGTCTCAAAAGTAAAGAAAAGACATAAAAGAGATAGGGTGATCCAATCCTCGAATACAATGAAGACTCACCAAAGATCCACTTCACAATCCTCTTGGAACCTAGCCACAAGTGTGTGAATTGAGAACGCCGGACCCTACATTTGATAAGAATGTAGGAAAAAGTATGCGTTAGTACAATCAAGTACTAAATATGATGGCTAGCATGAACAACATAAACATAAGCATTAGTCAAAATAAGACATAAGGCATAAGCATAATCAATGTATATAAAACATCATAATGAAAAAGGAATACTCCCTTAAGCAACCTCACTTAAGCTTAGCCAAGTCATCCACCTCTAGTCAATCTTACATCATGGAAGGCATATTTAGCAACACTCCACACAAGTCAATATCATATCATAATCTCATTAATCATATTTCCTTCTAAAGATATGGGGATTCACCTCAATGTCTAGTTCATAAAGCCTAATGGGTATTCACCTCTTGCCTTATTTACTTTTAGATTGCGGGTACTCGCCTCCACAACCTCATCATACGATTCGGGTACTCGCTTCCACATCATTTCATAAGATGAATCTAACTATGTCTGAAATAAGCCTCTAAACTGACTAGAAATATTGGGACATGCCCCAACTAGGTCTAGCAAAACTGAAACTAAAGACTAAAAGCAATAAAGATAAACATGTCACTAGTCCTCGAAGAATGAGGACTCACCACTGATACTGCTGAACTGAAGATCGGGAATCGATCTAAGCGTGATCTGGATGCTGAGAACCTGAACCTACATCACGAGAAGATGTAGCACATGTATGCGTCAGTACTTGAAAGGTACTGAGCTTACATGATAGAATACAGCTGAAATAACATATAACTGAACAAAACAATAAAGTAATGACATAATCTGAACATGATATAGACACTGAAAGCTGAGATAACTGAATGCAGTGACCAATTTATAACATGCTGAAACTGAATACTAGATATACTGATAAATGGTCAATGCAATAGGATCTGACTGAACTGTGGAGCTACTAATAACCGACAATAAAACCACATGAGCTAAAGGTGGAGTCTGATGTATATGCCCCATCGAGAGGACCCAATAAACCCAGCCAAAGGCATAGAGGCATGACTGGCGTGATCACTAACTGATATTGCCCACAGAGAGGACTTACACCTACGTGGCTCGTAGTTCTGGGACTAAATGGGTACGCTGAACCCTAGTCCAACTCGGTATTATGGTACTCCCAGTAGATTAAGTGATTAACTGGTTATGACTGAATTTCTGTAAATACTGGATAGCTCAAAACTAAACATGCAAACTGAGAATGCAACAATTATACTGATATTGATGCATTAATAACTGAGGCATGTATAACTGAATAACTAAAATATCTGACCTAACATGTGTAATTCAATAACTAAAGAAATACATAGCTAGGGTTCTGGAATTCATGCAATAAACTGGACTTTATCATACTAATCTGATTTGGATCAATCTAACATCTAAGAACCCAATAATTCTAATATTCAAGAAACCCTAGGTCTAGTCATAATAAGGGAAAACTAGGGACCTAATGGGTGAAAGGAACCCACTAGTGAAATCCCACATACCTGGTGACGAATTCCACGGAGAATTCTTTCGATTTCAAGGCTGGAACTGATGGAACCTTGCTGCGTTCTTGAACTAGGGTTCTTGACTTCTCTTCTCCTTTTAGCGTTTTAATTTTTCTAAGTTTGGTTAATGATTTGACTTAGGTAAGTTCTAGTTATGTTTCTAGGCTTAAACTGACTAAAACCTCATGATTTAGGGTCTAAACGATGTATCTTAGGGGTTAAACGAAATAGGAAAAGACCAAAAGACCCTTGACTTAACTGCTGTCGGAGTGACTGACGGAAGGGACTAACGGGCCTTCATTCAATCTACGGTCCGTAGATTGAGATCGTCGGTCAAGTCTGCTCGACAAGGCTTCACTAAAACGAGCATAACATTTTACTCGGAGGTCGTATTTTAGCAAACTCGATGGCGTTGGAAAGAAGATTCAATTATCTATCATATCATTGGTCATGGGACACATAATTTCTTTTGTGCTAAGAGTTATGACCATCTGAAGTTGACCCAATCATAATTTTCATCTAACTGGTTGCTGACCCTTACCTACGGTCAGACCTACAGACCGTGCATCGAATGACAGTCCGTGCTGGTCGACCGTAGTTCATGTCAGAGGCTGGGTAAAGGAGTCTTGATCCACGGACACAGGCCACGGACCGTGGTTTGACCTACGGACCGTGGGTCTGTCCGTGGGTCGAAGCTTAGCCAATTTTCTAAGCTGGGTCTGGGAGGGGTTTCAGTGGTGAACCACGGACCACCAGCACGGGTCGTGCTCTGACCTACGGTCTGTGGATGGCAATCGTGGGTTGCACCTGGAGCTTCTCAAAATCTACATTTTTAGTCTGTTTCGGATATGGGGTGTTACAGGCCTCTTCTCTAGGAGCATTCTCAATTGGAGCTCCACATCTAGCATGTTCAACCCTTCCTCGGCCTCTGCCCATTCCTTTTACTCTACCCCTTCCTAAACCGTTGTCTCTTGTTGCAGACCCCTCAGCTGGTTCATTGACGGGAGCTACGGACCTGACGCCGTTGAAACGTGTGTTAACCATTTGCGGACAAAAGAGTGAAAGAGATTAGATACCAATTTGGATAACCAGATACAAATTGGAATCAAGTCATAGCATGAAAGGAGAAGAAGACAAAGAGATTTCCTAAAGTCCTATAGCCTCTCTAAGAAAAGTACAGGCGTCTCTTTACCATTCTGTAAGACTTTACTAGACTCATTTTGGTACAATGAGAGCAACCAACCTAGGTCTCTTATACCAACTTTGTCACAACCCAGACTGCCGTGATTGGCACCCACACTAACAATCTGGTGGGAGAACCATTACTACAACTCAACTAAGCAACTTAACCCAAAACTAAGTATTTAAAGATACAGAAGCAGGTTTAAATGACTAACGAAATATAGAGTTCCCATAAACTCCAAAAGTTTAATAAAACAAATAAACAACTAAACAACTATTGCGAAAGTTTAACCTCTAGAACCTGAAAGTCATTGTATCAAAACTCTACCAATCAACAAGTCTAAGAAAAAGGGTGAAACCCCTAAACTAACATAAGAAAACTATAACTAAATAGTCTAGAGTCTGAAAAGAATAGACTAAACAAAAGAGGACCCATGGCAGCCAGGAACAAATGGCTCACCCTTGAATTCGGTCTCGATCAGTGATCTCCTAACTGAGGTATGTCAGTAGCTCCCTGAAGATGCCCTATACTCAACAAAGAATGAGCAAGTGCAGTATCAGTACACAAACAGTGTACTAGTAGGATCACGCGGTTATCGGTAAGGAAAACATAGGTATGTAGTTACAACACAATAAACACACATATACAAAATACATAGGTCACTTATCATTTCAAGAGGAACATACAGTTTCTAATATTAATGACAATTAGACATGAATGTAGTAATCACAGTGGTTCTCTCATGGAACCCACACCCAAACTGTTAGTGTGTCAGAACGTGACACATGATCCAATATACATGTGTCGGAACGTGACACCCGATCCATTATATGTGTCAGAACATGACACCCGATCCAATATATGTGTTGGAACGTGACACCTAATCTAATATATGTGTTGGAACGTGACCCCTGATCTAATATTTGTGTCAAAACGTGACACCCGATCCAGTCAGCACAACCACATTCACAATCACACCCATAATGAACAATACTCATACTCATAAAATCAAGTAATGGGTTTGTAACATCTCGCTAATTGAAAGAACTAGAAAGAACTTAAAAATTGGAAACAGTCATTTTTGGAAAGAATATAAAAAACAGGAAAATTTGTTAAGCATGTTAAGTTGAGTTTTTGGTCAACTTCAAACGACCATAACTCCTAGATCATGATGATTTACGTGTGTTTCCAGATATCGTAAGAAATATCTTCGAATAATCTTTCCAGCTCCACTGATTTTGTGCCATTCCGAGTTTGTATGAGTGAGATATACCCATTGGAAGTTTGGCTGTTTGGATAAAGAAAGTCCAATCTAGATTTTTTAAGGGTAGTTTGGTCTTTTCCTTACCCTATTATTTTAATTTCGTTTTGGTAATTATCTAAGGGTCTAAACTGAAGTTGGTAGTTTACGCTTTTGGAATTTAAGTTAGGGTTTTGAAAGAAGAGAAAAGAAGAGGAGAAGAAGCAAGAATTGTCAAGATCTTCAAGAATCACTTGTGGATTTCATCAAGAGGTGATCCCTATGAGATATGTGAGATCACGTAGCATTGGGTTAGTTCATCCACACGCCAATCATGATTCAATTCAGTGAAGAATATTAGATTTGAAAGTACATCCTTTGATTTCTTGATGAAATTCGTTTGAATTCTTGTGGTTTGAGTTGTTGAAGTTTTCTTGAGTTTGATTCATGTTTTGGGTGTGATTTAGAGTTGAATCTAGTATATATTGAAGGTATAATCAATTATAAGTGCTTGGGGAAAGAACTAAGTTGAAATAAGGGGTATAGAGTTGAAAAACGAAGAAGAAAAGTCAGAGGCACCTAGGCAAGGGCCTAGGGTGTCGCCCCTCTCAGAGCCCCAAGAGGGGTTCTCTGAACTTTGGCCCCTGGGGAGTCGCCCCTCTCATAGCCCTAAAAAGAGTTCTCTGAACTTTGTGCTCTGGTGCCCCGCGCCTCTCAGAGAGCCATGGATGCCAGTTTACCCCATTTTCCCCCTTCTTTCTGTAATAGTTCCTTAGTAACGTACCTATGTGTTCCAATCCATTTCTATACTCTAAGGTACGCCTAAACATCATGAAATCATCATAAACATGAGATCAGGAACCTTGAATCCATAATCCAATTCAAGTAAAGTTAAGATCAAAGTCAAGAGAAGTAAGAGTCAAGTCAAGTGAAGTTCTTAGAGTTTTCCAGAAGTCTTTTCCAAATGTTTTAACTTTGTTTTAAGACTTAAAGTTCAAGTTAAGTAAAGAGTAAAGAGTAAAGAATGAAGTTCATTTCTTCAAAGAGTATATGGGGACTATGTATTCCCAAAGAGTTTAAAATGTTTTCACATTTAAACAAGAAAAGGAAACCTTGATTTCGAAAGAGCCTTTGAGCTATGTTTTCAGAAAAGAGTAAACGCTTTCACAATTAAGCAAGAGAGGAAACTTTGATTTCCAAAATAGGCTTTGAGCTAAGTTTTTGAGCAATTATCTCAAATCACAGAAAGAAGTATGTTTTTAAACATAAGAGCTAGTATCATATTTTGGGAGTAGTATTGAGCACCGATATGGGGGAGAGTTTAGACAACTCATAGCCCACATAAACCATGTAGCAATCAAGGGTAGAAAAGGGTTATACTTTTTAGATGATTCCTTTAGTGCGCTTTAGCATAGACTAGTGGATCCACTTAGTAGTTCGGGTTCTATACGCTCGGCAAGGTATAGGATGACCCTGTCAGCGTGAGGCAAATGATGTATCATCATAATAGCTTTTACGTGATGGTTGTCGGTTAGAGAAACTCCCACAAAAGTAATTGTATTCTTATATACACATTTTATTTGTATTTTTACATACATTTCAGAGTTATATTGTATCTTTGCATACATACAGAGTTGACATCCATGTTTTATACACTTTTTCTTTATATTGCACTTGTTTTAAAATGCTTTATATTGAAATAAGGTCAGTTATGTTGAGTTAAGTTGAGCCAGGTAAGTTCTTAAGTTCCTTTCAAGCTTATGTCTTGTTTTAGAATTCCCCTCGCATACTCGTACATTCAATGTACTTATGCCATTTGTCCTGCATCTTCTTATGATGCAGACGAAGGTAACCAGGATCAGCATCCACCGCATCGTTGATCCAGTTTATCCATTAGAGTCTTGTGGTGAGCCTCCTTGCTTCCGGAGGATCCCTTTTATTGCTTTCAGTATTATTATTAGTTCATTAGGATGTCGTGGGTCTTGTCCTAACATCAATCTCAGTTGTTTAGAGGCTTCATAGACAAACAAATGTTAGTTATTTAATATTTTCATTTTCATTATCTTATGTTGAGACTTGAGTTTGCCTTATTGGCTAGTTGAATGTTTTCTTTATAATATTCTAAGTTTTGTTTGGGTTTATCTTGTTAAGTTAAGTATTTCGCTAAGTAAGTAAGCAAGTCAGGCCAAGGGTTCGCTTGGGGCCAGCAATGGTTCTCGACTGCCAGTCCCGCTCATGATGTAGGCTCGAGGCGTGACAAACTTGGTATCAGAGCCTAGAATTCAAGAGTCCTAGGGAGTCTATGAAGTCGTGTCTATAGAGTCCTAGTTATCAGTATGAAGCGCTTTACATCTATAATTAGGAGGCTGCAATACCTAGGAAATTACCTCACTTCTTTCACACTTATTTTGTGCATTAGAGTTTGATCTCTAAAAAGTTTCTTGTAACTCATGCTTGCGCGTGTCTTTCAGATCATGCCTCCACGAAGAGCTTTCTGAGGTCGTCCGGTTAGAATGAATGTTGAACCACAGGAATAAGAGGTACCTAATGCACCAGAAGTGCAACCCTAAGGAGAGGTCACCAATGATGATTTCCGTGAGGCTATCCGGATATTGAGCCAAGTTGTGACCAATCAAGCTGGACAACAGAGAAGGAATCATCAGGAAGTGGCTGATACTTCGAGGATCCAAAAGTTCTTAAGGATGAATCCTCCAAGCTTCACAGGTTCTAGTGTTACTGAGGATCCAGATAATTTTGTGGAAGAGATTCATAATTTTTTGAGATCATGCATGTTACTGATACTGAGAGGGTGGAACTAGTTGCATACCAAATGAAGGGTGTCTCTAGGATATGGTTCGATCAATGGAAGAAGAACCGAGCTGAGGATGCACCACCTACGAGTTGAGCTTGCTTTGATGAGTCCTTCTTGGGGCGTTTCTTCCCGCGTGAACTGAAAGAGGCTAAGGTACGGGAGTTCCTCACACTTAAGCAAGATTCTTTAAGAGTTCATGAGTATAGTCTGAGGTTCACAAAACTTTCCCGGTATGCTCCAGAGATGGTTGCCGACATGAGGAGCAAAATGAGTTTATTTGTTGCTGGGCTATCTCATCTGTTAAGTAAGGAAGGTAAGGTTGGAATGCTAATAGGTAACATATATATCGCAAGATTGATGGTGTATGTGCAGCAAGTTGAGGAAGAGAAGCTGGGGGATAGAGAAGAGTTCAAGAATAAGAGAGCTAAGATAAGAAATGAGACCAGGCAGCAGAAGAATAATGCCAGCCGGTCATCCTTCCAATAGAAATAGAAGGGATCTGCTCCATCATCTACTAGTGCACCTGCACCAAAAAACAATGGTGAGTACAATAGTCAGAATTTCAGAACTAAACCCGTTTATTCTCAGGATAGTATGGCACAAGGGGGTAGTAAGCCTCCTGTCTGCGCTAAATGTGGTAGGAACCACTCAGGTACATGTCGTAGGGCTCTACTGGTTGTTTAAAATGTGGCCAGAATGGTCATTTCATGTGAGAATGTCCAAAGAACAAGCAGGGTAACAGTAAGGGGGCAATAGAGCCCAGTCTTCTTCAAATGCTCCACCAGACAGAGCTGCACCTAGAGGGGCTACTTCAGGTACTGGCGGAGGAACAAACCACATATATGCTATCACAAGTCGCCAAGAGCAAGAGGATTCGCCAGATGTTGTTACTTGTATGATCCAAGTCTTTAACTTTAATGTTTATAATTTGCTAGACCCAGGAATGAGTTTATCCTTTGTAACTCCGTATGTTGCGATGCATTTTGATGTTATTCCTGAGCAACTTAGTGAACCCTTCAGTGTTTCTACACATGTTGGTAAGTCTATTCTAGCAGATAGAGTCTATTGTGATTGTCCCATTTTCGTCAATCACAAGAGTACCATGGCTGATTTAGTTGAGTTAGACATGGTGGATTTTGATGTCCTTCTTGGTATGGACTAACTTCATGCTTATTGTGCCTTAGTTGACTGTAGAACTTGAGTTGTCAAGTTTCAATTTCCAAATGAGCCAGTCTTAGAGTGGAAAAGTAGTTCAGCAGTGCCTAAGGGTTGTTTCATTTCGTACCTTAAGGCAAGGAAGTTAGTTTCTAAGGGGTATGTCTATCACTTTGTCTGAGTTAATGAATCTAGTGTTGAGATACCTCCTATTCAGTCATTTTCACTACTAAGAGAGTTTCCAGAATTCTTTCTAGATGATCTTCCCGGGGTCCCTCTTGAGAGAGATATAGACTTTGGTATGGACCTTCTTCCAGATACTCGTCCTATATTTATTACGCCATATAGAATGGCTCTATCAGAGTTGAAAGAGCTTAAAGAGTATTTGAAAGACCTCCTAGATAAGGGTTTTATTTGACCAAATGTCTCACCTTGGGGTGCTCCAATCTTGTTTATGAGGAAGGATGGTTGCCTTTGGATGTGTATAGATTACCGTCAGTTGAACAAGGTTACCATCAAGAACAAATATCCTCTCCTAAGGATTGATGATATTTTCTACCAACTTCAGGGTGCCACCTATTTCTCTAAGATAGACCTCAGATCTGGCTACCATCAGTTAAGAGTGAGGGATTGTGATATTCCAAAGACAGTTTTCAGGACCCGTTATGGTCATTATGAGTTTCTGGTCATGTCCTTTGGTTTGACCAATGCGCCTGCAACATTCATGGACCTTATGAATAGAGTATTCAAACCTTATTTAGATGTGTTTGTTATCGTATTCATTGATCACATACTAATTTGTGGCTAAGTGTCCGAATTGCCAACAAGTTAAGGTAGAGCATCAAAGGCCTAGTAGTTTGGCTCAGAATATAGAACTTCCAAAATGGAAGTGGGAGATGATTAATATGGACTTCATCACAGGTTTTCCAAGGTCGCTGACAACATGACTCTATTTGGGTGATTGTTGATAGAATGACAAAATCAGCAAACTTTTTGCCGATAAAGACTACCCATTCAGCAGTAGATTATGCGAAGCTTTATATTCAAGAGGAGGTAAGACTTCATGTGGTTTTGGTCTCCATTATTTCATATGGAGGCGTGAAATTTACTGCACACTTTTGGAAGTCATTCCAAAAAGGCTTGGGTTCAAAGGTGAACTTAAGTACTGTCTTTAATCCTCAGACAGATGGGCAAGCAGAGTGTACTATTCAGACTTTAGAGGATATCTTGAGGGCTTCTGTGATTGATTTCAAAGGTAATTGGTATGATCACCTACCTGTTACTGAATTTGCTTACAACAATAGTTACCACTCTAGCATTCAAATGGCTCCTTATGAAGCTCTTTATGGGAGAAGATGCAGATCTCCTATTGGATGGTTTAAAGTTGGTGAAGCAGGGTTGAGAGGACCAAATTTAGTTTATCAAGCTATGAAGAAGGTGAAAGTAATTCAAGAGAGGTTGAAAATGGCGCAGAGTCATCAGAAATCCTACACTGATGTTAAGAGAAATGGAGTTAGAGTTTGAAGCAGATAATTGGGTATACTTGAGAGTTTCACCCATGAAAGGTGTTACGAGATTTGGTAAGAAGAGGAAACTTAGTTCCCGACATATTGACACTTGCAAAATATCAAAAAGGGTAGGTAATGTAGCTTATGAGTTGGAGCTACCACAATAGTTAGCCGTGGTTCATCCGCTTTTTCACATCTTCATGTTGAAAAAGTGCATGGGAGATCCTTCATTGATCATACCAACTGAAGATATTGGGTTCAAAGATAGCTTATCTTATGAAGAGATTTCGGTCCAGATTCTAGATCGCCAAGTTCGCAAGTTGAGAACAAAAGAGGTAGCATCAGTCAAAGTTCTTTAGAGGAACCAGTTTGTTGAGGAAGCTACTTAGGAGGCTTAGGAATATATGAAGAAGAGATATCCACATCTTTTCGAATTTGGAGAAATTGTAGATCAAGGTACTAATTCTTTCTTAGTACTCTTCAATTTATAAGTTAGCATGTTGTATTTGCATTGCTTGTTGGGTGTTAAGCTGAATGTTATATGTTACACCCTTAGCCTAGTAAGAGAAATCTCATTCGAGGATGAATATTCCCAAGGGGGGAGATATTGTAAAATCTCGCTAATTGAAAGAACTAGAAAGAAGTTAAAAATTGGAAATAGTCATTTTTGAAAGAATATAAAAATCTGGAAAATTTGTCAAGTATGTTAAGTTGAGTTTTTGGTCAACTTCAAACGACCATAATTCCTAGCTCAGGATATGTTAGGTTTGGTTCCAGATATCGTAGGAAATATCATGGAATAATATTTCTAACGCCGCCAATTTTGCGCGTTTTCGAGTTCGTATCAGTGAGATATGCTGATTGGAAGTTGGCTATTTGGATAAGGAAAGACCAATCCAGATTTTTCAAGGGTAGTTTGGTATTTTCCTTACCCTGTTATTTTAATTTCATTTTAGTAATTATCTAAGGGTCTAAACTGAATTTGGTCAGTTTACACTTTTGGAATTTGAGTTAGAGTTTTGATAGAAGAGAAAAGAAGAGAAGAAGAAGCAAGTATGGTCAAGATCTTCACGAATCGCTTGTGGATTTCATCAAGGGGTGATCCCTACGAGGTATGTGAAATCACATAGCGTTGGGTTAGTTCACCCATGCGCCAATCATGATTTAATTCAGTGAAGTATATTAAATTTGAAAGTAAATCCTTTGATTTCTTGATGAAATTCGTTTGAATTCGTGTGGGTTGAGTTGTTGAAGTTTTCTTGAGTTTGATTCATGTTTTTGGGTGTGATTTCGAGTTGAATCTTGTATATATTGACCGTATAATCAATTATAAGTGTTTGGGGAAAGAACTAAGTCGAAATAGGGGGTTTAGAGTTGAAAAACAAAGAAGAAAAGTCGGAGGCACCTGGGCAAGAGCCTGGGGCATCGCCTCTCTCAGAACCCCAAGAGGGGTTCTCTGAACTTTGGCCCCTGAGGCGTCGCCCCTCTAATAGCCCCAAGCAGAGTTCTTTGAACTTTGTGCTCTGGCGCCCCGCATTTCTCAGAGCACCAAGGACGCCAGTTAACCCCATTTCCCCCCCTTCTTTCTGTACTAGTTCCTTAGTAACATACATATGTTTTCCAATCGATTTCTATACTCTAAGGTACGTCTAAACATCATGAAATCATCATAAACACGAGATCAGGAACCTTGAATCCATAATCCAATTCAACGAAAGTTAAGATCAAAGTCAAGAGAAGTAAGAGTCAAGTCAAGTGAAGTTCTTAGAGTTTTCCAAAAGTCTTTTCTAAATGTTTTAACTTTGTTTTAAGACTTAAAGTTCAAGTTAAGTAAAGAGTAAAGAGTAAAGAATGAAGTTCATTTCTTCAAAGAGTATATGGGGACTATGTATTCCCAAAGAGTTTAAAATGTTTTCACATTTAAACAAGAAAAGGAAACCTTGATTTCCGAAGAGCCTTTATGTTAAGTTTTCAGAAAAGAGTAAGCGCTTTCACAATTAAGCAAAAGAGGAAACTTTGATTTCCAAGATAGCCATTGAGCTAAGTTTTTGAGCAATTATCTCAAATCACAGAAAGAAGTATGTTTTTAAATATAAGAGCTAGTATCATATTTTGGGAGTAGTATTGAACACCGATATAGGGGAGAGTTCAGATAACTCATAGCCCCCATAAACCATGTAGCCATCATGGGTAGAAAAGGGTCATACTTTTTAGATGATTCCTTTAGTTCTTTTTAGCATAGACTAGTGGATCCACTTAGTAGTTCAGGTTCTATACCCTCGGCAAGGTATAGGACGACCTGGCAACGTGAGGTAAAATGCTGTATCATCACAATAGCTCTTACGTGATGGTTGTCAGTTAGAAAAACTTCCACAAAGGTAATTGTATTCTTATATACACAGTTTATTTGTATTTTTACATACATTTCAGAGTTATATTGTATCTTTGCATACATACAGAGTTGACATCCATGTTTTCAATGACTTTTCTTTATATTGCACTGTTTTAAACTGCTTTATATTGAAATGAGTTCAGTTATGTTGAGTTAAGTTGAGCCAGGTAACTTCTTCAGCTCCTTTCAAGATTATGTCTTATTTTAGAATTCCCCTCGTATACTCGTACATTGAATGTACTGATCCCATTCGGCCTGCATCTTCTTATGATGCAGACGCAGGTAACCAAGATCAGCATCCAGTACATCGTTGATCCAGTTGAGCACTCAAAGTCTTGTGGTGAGCCTCATTGCTTCCGGAGGATCCACTTTATTGCTTTCAGTATTATTATTAGTTCATTAGGATATCGTGGGTCTTGTCCCGACATCCATCTCAATTGTTTAGAGGCTTCATAGACAATCAGATGTTAGTTCTTTAGAATTTTCATTTTCATTATCTTATGTTGAGACTTAAGTTTGCCTTATTGGCTAGTTGAATGTTTTCTTTATAACATTCTAAGTTTTTTTTTGGGTTTATCTTGTTAAGTCTTCTGCTGAGTAAGTAAGCCAGGCCAAGGGTTCGCTTGGGGCCATCAATGGTTCTCGAGTGCCAGTCGCACCCAGGGTGTAGGCTCGAGGCGTGACAGGGTTTATGGCGTGTAATTCCTCAGTCATACTCATTTTCATTAGATTTGATCTACATTGCCTTATTCACATACATGCATGCATACAATGAAGCAATTACCAACATATATTACACAAACAGGAAATCAAACCATCACCTACCTCAAAACCAAGCTTGAATCTTCCTAAGACAGTTGAGCCTTCTCTTTCCGGATTCTTTCCGCTTGTTCTTGGTCTAAAACAAGTAATTTAACGCAATAATCAATAAACAAGGCCTAATTTACTCGAATAATAAGCAATCTATAAATCCATGGCCAAACCCAAGATCTTAATGTTCAATTAGGGTTTTTCCTACCATTAATTCCAGGCCAAAACCCTCCCCCAATGATAATCACCCAAGATTCTAAGTTCTACGGATTGAAAAATGGATTAGGGGAGTAATAATCTTACTTTTAGTGCTAGAAGGTGTCGAAAACTGTCAAAAAACTGCCATGGGTCGTCCCTTAGCTCTCAAGAACGAAGTATTATAGAAAATAACGTTTTTAGGGTTTTTATCCGATTTAAGTCGCGATTGTCTCGCCACAATGAGACCCATCCCGCCATAGAGGCCCCGCCCTGACAGAACTAACCCCGCTCTAGTGGCTTGCACGGAGTCAAAAGGTCAGAATTTGAGTTCCAAGCTCCCATTTCGCAACACACCTTCAACCCTTGACGTTCAAAAACTACCCTTTCAGGTGAAGATCAGTTTCGAGAGTTTTACTCGCCCGAATTCGATTCCGTAAAGCCCTACGGGCTCCTTAACATCTTGGATATTCACTCATGTTATAAAATTCATTATTAAAGCCCCCATATATTACCAGATTTCCGTAGATCTTACCTAACTCAAATTTCATTCAAATCTGGACTAGGCTAAAAATTTCTAAGTCTCTACTCAAAAGTTTTCTGACCCAAATTCTTTCCCTATTGGCTTTTCTATAACGACAGAAATAAGTCGTTACAGTTTTCTTGGGGTCTAGAAATGGTTTTGGAGTGCCGGCCATGTCAGGGTGTAGGCTCATGACGTGATAAACTTGGTATAATTGCACATAGTTCAAGAGTCCAAGGGTGTCTATGAAGGTATAATTGTAGAGTTGTTTTTAACGTGTGAATCGCGCCACATCTATAATTAGGAGGCTACAACATTTAGGAACATTTCACTTTCTTCTTACTCTTGTTCGTGCGAAAGTGTTCAACTCTATAAAAGTTTCCTCTTACTCGTGCTTACGCGTGTCATTTCAGATCTTGCCTCCACGAAGAGTTGTTCGAGGACGTCCTTCTAGGAGGAATGTTAATCCTCAAGGTTAAGAAGCTCCCAATGCACTAGAGGTGCAACCCCCTTAGGTAGGGCTGCGTATCGATCGGTTTGGTTCAGTTTTGCAGTATATCAGTTTGATTTATTGGTTATCGGTTTGTAGAGATGCAAAACAGTTATAGAACTATTACTATATTGGCGTATCGATTATTGGTTTATCAGTTATTGATCGTTATCGGTTCGGTTATCGATTTAACCGTTGACACAAAAATAAATTAATAAAAAAATCACTTAAAAAAAAGGTGACAAATTGAATGAATCATGTACATGAGATCAGAAGTTGCATCTTGCTTAAAAACAAGCACTTTTACATTGTAGAATAACCAAGATTATGAGATAGCCAGAAATAAAAGTAGGAAACTAAACTAAGTCAGGGACTTTATATACAAAATGGTATAAATATAATTATTTAATTTACTATTGGGTTATCGCTTAACCCATTAAGAAAAAACCTCAAACTGTTAAGAATCGATAACCCGATAAAAAAAAACCAAAATTGTTATCTGAACCGCTAAACCAATAACCCATTACTAATAAACCAATAACTTTTTTTGGTTCGGGTTATCGGTTTCGGTTCGGTTTTGAACAGCCCTACCTTCAGGGAGATATCACCAATGCTGATATTACACTCTTAACTGAAACTCTGCCATTAGACTGACAGATAAAGTAAAACCTAGATGACTATTGTTTCTAAATCATACTAGGTAAAAAGCCCGGGCTATATTTGTTTATTTTGTTTTAATTTATATGATACTGATAGAATTAGAAAAGTCAATTAAATTTTTAAATATTTTTCATTGTTAATTATTTTTATAATATTTGTAACATACTTTTTGAATAATATTTATGGTACATGTGAAATTTTGAGAGATAATTAATTTTGTAATATATTGTAACACCCCAAAAATTCTATGACTTAAGTTAGAGCCTCACATTATGAATATTGACTTAAAAATAGTTAAAATGATGTTTCTAAACCTAAATTAATGCAATTGACTTGGTTTGGTAGAGTAAAGGTCTTAATGTCAAGAAATGACCACGACGTCTCGAAACTAGAGAAGAATGTGTCCTAGTGTGTCCTTAGGTTTTTGGTAGGTTTGGGAGTGTCGTATGATGGTATAATCTTGTAAAAAGGTTTAAAATAGGTAAATATATGTTTTTAGGCTCAAAACGTTCGAATACGATGCCCCCGGGCCACCATAAGGGACCCCGAGGAGAACCCCAACCTTGGCCAAGCAAGCTGCCAAGGCAGCTTGCAAATTGCACTTGGAGGGAATAGGTGCGTGTCGCGCACTTGCGCCCCCAAGGAGCGAAAATCCAGTTCACGACGCGGTCCTGTCGCGGACTCTACTGTCTTGAAATTTAATTCCAAATATTTTCTGGGAATAGCTCCGCGTAGCGGACTTGTTCCGCGACGAAAATGCAGAAATTCATAAATCGAGTTTTTACTTCATTAAAGAGTCCAACTAAGTGAGGGGTATTTAGGGTACTTTAGGGAACGTTTATATAATGATTTTTAAGTCAATTTACCTGACTTTTATCACTCAAACACAAAACCCAAAGATCAAAACCTAAAGTTCCTCCTTCTCTCTACTTTCTCTCTCTTCTCAAAAACTCCATTGAAGAAGATTGGAGCTTCAAGAAGAAGACCAACTCTCCAAGGTTTCAACTCTGATTTTTGTGGTTAATTCGTCTGTAAGGTATGGTTGCTTATCACTATTGGGATTCCTTTCCCCAAGAGGCCCCTTCAAGATGAATTTCAAAATCTCCAATTTCTAGGTTTCAATCCAAAAACGTGGGTCTTCTTTCTAAAGTGAAATTGATGTTATAAACTGACTTTGATTGATGTTATATGAACAATTATGGATGAATTTATGTCGTATTGGGGGTTTCTTGCAGAATTCCCCATGAGACCCATGTTTCTACTTCTTTTCCTAATTCTAACCCTAGTTTGTGTTGGATATTGATTGAAGTCTATGAACTGAATGTGATGATATGTAATTCATATTCGTATGATGATTCTATCCTAGGTTATGTATAATTTCTGTGAAATTAGGGTTGAGTCTTTGAGTGAAGCCTTGAAGGCTATGAAGGGAATATGTCAATTGCTTATATTGATGTTGATTATGTATTACTTCATGAATTACCTTGTATTATGTATTGGTTATGAACTGATTGGTAATTGAAGATGAATGTCCCATGAAGGACAAGAAGGTATGAAGGTTGGTTCTTCTTTGAACTCAAGTATGAAAGGTGAATTACTTAGATTGTAATGATGCTATACCAAATGTGTTGTTGTGGTGTTGATGACCTAGTTTCCTCGTCCTTAACCCTCTACACCTGAATTAGCTATAAAGTATGTATGTATGTTATGTTATTATTGTTATATGATTGAAAGGTAGTTCTCGTGATTATAATGTAATGTAAAGTGAAAGGTTTACTCACTTGCTAAGTGTTCCTAAAGTGAAAGGATTGTTACTCACTTATGAACACATATAAACTATTATGGTAAGATGTCTACATAAGAGTCTAGTAAAGGTTAATGTGAACTTATGTGATGACTAAAGATGATTACAAAAGGGAATTAGATGCTTAGCACCGAAAGGGCATGTAAATGAGATGGGGGTCTCACGTTTAGTAAGTCCGG
>JAJOOR010017445.1:0-40661 GCA_036250505.1 Solanum acaule
ATATATATATATATATATAATAGTGATGACCAACCATCGAGAACAGTAAGAAGGATAATAAAAATAATAAGCAGTCAGGACCCAAATACAAGACAATCACAACCATACTGATCAAAACAAGATGATGTAATGCAATATGGAAAATACATAAAGTAGAAGTTCGGAAGAAACCTCTAGCTACCCCGAATGATACTTTAAGATTCCTTTATCAATAGAATCTTTTTCATTCACAAATTCCGTCATTCCCATTGATGTCCCGCCCAAGAGAGAGACCCAAGTCCTAGTAGCCCCACCAAATGGTGATTCAAAATAGATTCTCTTTCAGTTACTACTACATGTGTTGCACCTATAGTGACATAGAGTTTGATAAGACTCTTGGATAAGAAATATCATTCTAGTATGGCTAACCCAATAACAAAAACTTTAAGCCAACCAAACATGGGAAAATATTTGATTTTTTTAAAAAAAATGAGAAGGGTTGGGGTTCGAGGTAGGGTAAGAAAAATATATTTAAATTTAAGGTTTTGAAGGGAGGTCATTTTCCTTAAATTTGAGAAAAACAAGTTGATTCGAAAAATATTTTTCAAAACTTTAAGCCAAACATGGGAAAATTGAAAAATATTTTCCTTCATACCAAACACACCCTAAGTTTAGAGTAAGTTCTAGCATATACTACTAACAAGGTTTGTGGTGGAGTAGTAACTACTCTTTCATTTTTAACTAGAGGTTTTCGGTACAGAGTTGAAAAAAAAAGGTTCTAATGCGTACTAAGAATTGTTTATGTGTTATTCCTATTTTGGAAAAAGGTTCAAAATACCTTTAACTATGTGAAATTGAATAAAAAATGCCCCAAGTTAATAATTGGTCCAAAAATATCCTTTTCCAAATAAATATATTAGTATTTTTTTTTTTGTTTTTAAACATATCCTATTCCTAATAAAGATATTACTATTAACGAAGCCAATTTTTGTTTCTTTCCTTTAAAATCACATGAACTAATAAATAAGTAGGAAATATTTTTTTTTTTCTAATTTCATTTTGATAGTTAAAATAGAATAACTTCATGTTCCTTTTTAACTGATAATATAGGCCATATATATAAGATATAATAATTCCATCACTAACTTTCATTTAGATAATGATAAAAATAATTCTAATAAAATAGAAGATATATTTATATCTTAATCTTTTCCAAATTGAAGTTGGATAAACATTTTCTAATAAAAAAATCATCATTAGAAAAATAATGTGCTTATAAGAAAATTTATTTCGAAAAAGGATATTTTTGACCCATTAAGTAACATAACTATTGAGGACAAGAACATTTTTAGACCAAACTATTAACTGATAACATTTTTGTTCAATTTCACATAGTTTAAATCTGTGTATCTTTTTAACTAATAATATATGTCATATATATATAAGATCATAGAAACCTCATTAATATTCAAATAAAATAGAAAATATTTTTATATCTTAACATTTTCCAAGTTGAAGTAGGATCAACATTTTCTAATTAAAATTTTTGTCATTAGGAAAATATTTTTTTTTAAAAAAGAAGTAATATATTTATTTCAAAAAAGGACATTTTTGACCCATTAAGTAAAATTGGAGATATTTTTGACCAAATATTAACGGCAAAGGAATTTTGAGACCAAATTATTAACTGAGGACATTTTTATTCAATTTCACATAATTGAAGAGGAACTTTGATCTTTCTCTGTTGCTATTTTAAAAAGGGGAAAAGGAGTTGAGAACCTATAGTTAAGTGGGGACGACTTACCACCAAATTCACATATTTCTGTTGGAAAAATTCAACTTTCACCAACTGAGCTAAAAATCTATATTTGCCGAATTCGATCAAGAAACAAATTTAATTAAAACTCGCTAATAGTTGGGGCCAGGTAATTCACTGATCAGATAGAGATATCAAATGGAGAGGTTGAATTGAATTAGGATGAATTAATAAATGAACAAGTCAATAACTATATGAACCAAATGAATTGAGTTGAAATAAACTAAAATGCAGGTCATATTCTCTTACTAATTTAATTTCTTCCATATGTACTTTGGATATTCTATTAGTAGGTTTGTGTTACCTAAGAAGATAGTGAAATTGATTGAAGCCAGTTTTCTATGGACAGTTGGTGCTGAGCTGAGCAAGAAAGCTTTAATAACTATTTATGGACACCCCAAATGGATTTTCATTGCGAGACTGGTAGCTTATAGTCGACTGACTATTAACAAAGGATAGACTAACAGATTAAGGTATATTTGACAAATGGACACTCGTATTTGCACGAAATGACATTGTGTTTGATGGCAAGTTATTTTCAAAAAGACTGTCATACTGTTGTCAAACAAAAGTTGCTGAAAAAATAGAAAAGTTGTTAGTTAGTTTGCCATAGAACCATTCTAGAGATGATACTTCTCATAACATACATGCAAACTTGAAAACTATAAGGAAAAACGGGAATGTCAAAGGGACAAATTAGTTAGTCAATTAGGTAGGAGTCCTTCAAGTCTTAAAAATTAGGTAGAAGTGACAAATAGTATTAATTAGGTTAAAAGATATTTTCTCAATAGTCCCAAACTTTTAATTTTTACACTTTTGTCCAACAACTATCGCAGTTGTGGGACAACTTTTTTAGTCGTTCAACAACTTCAGTAGTTGTCCAGACAACTTCAGTAGTTGTCCAGACAACTTCAGTAGTTGTCCACACAACTACAGTAGTTGACCATACAACTACGAAAAATGTTATTAGTTTGTCCTTTTATTAATATTAAAACTTAAAAAATAGAGAAAAGTAAAGGGGACATGTTCAACAACTTCAGTAGTTGTCCAGACAACTTCAGTAGTTGAGAAGACAACTTCAGTAGTTGACAAGACAACTACGAAAAATGTTATTAGTTTAGTCCTTTTATTAATATTAAAACTTAAAAAATAGAGAAAAGTAAAGGGGCCCACTTGTCCCCTTTTTTTAATTGGAAACCTACAAGGCATTTTTAGGTCATTTTCTCGTCGAACTCCCTCTATCAATTTCAGTTGTCTTTTGAACCTAAGACTACTTGCAGTCCAGGTCCTATAATGTAGCATGGATAGTAGTGATGAGAGTAAAGCAGACAAGTTAAGAAAAGCAGATTAACACTATAAGGTCCTGAAATGCACATGAAAATTAGGAAAGAACAAGCAAAAATATGAAATGCACATCATGATACATCTATTCATTTTACTAGCCCTAAATTCATCTTTGTTTCTAGCCATTCATGATTTTAGTTGATTGAAGTTTAAGAACAAATAAGACAAGAACGAACAACTCCTATAATAACAATTGATCAACGACCAAATGAAGCTAATAGAGAAGCAAAGAAACAATCCACAAAATTAACTGCTAATCTTGTTTACTTTCTGCAAGATTTTGATGCCAGACCTTCCACCTTAAGCCTCAAAGCTTCATAATTAACTTCTTCCATCAAGTTTTCAGCTGAGTCCACAGCATCTCGAAGCTCATCAGGCCACTGGTTCACAGATTGATTTGACGCCTGCTTATTCTCTGCATCACTTACCACAGCTTGAAGACCATGCAAAGTGATTTTCAGCTTCTTTAAGATCCGAACACCATTCTTACGCTTCTGAAACATCTTGAGCAGCTCACCTGAGGTGCAAGCCTATCAAAAAGAACTTGCAAGCCTGAAAAGAGAAATGCACCACCACCTAAGCCTATATCCATTTCTGAAATCTGAAAAGCAAAACAAGGAAACACAAAATGATTTTGAGAAGATCAAATCTATCTTTAATTACTAAAGAATGATCAGTTTTCGTCGTCATGTTGTAGCAACCAATTGACAAACTTTAGTTTTCATCGTCATGTTGTGGCACAATTATAAATATGTGAAAACATTGAAGGATAGTGAAAATACAATGTATCCTGCATCGATTCACTTAAAAAAAGATTTTCTATAGTGACATCAAATCTTCGTTCTACAATTAAGAAAAGTTTCATTCTTGACATGGGATGGTTGATGCTTACAAGAACTAAATACTTTCGATTAAACATGGTTGCACAAGCTACATATGATGTCTTTCGCAATTGAGATGTGAAATTACAACGTGATAAGAGCATAAATCAATAGCAATGAGTAGCCAATCCAATACCTGCCATCCAAGTAATATGCAAGTATATAACGCGAGACAATTAGTTGCAAGTCTGTAACATCTAATTGACTAGAACAGACTTTATCCCTGTAATAAGATAAAATATTAAAAATGTGAGCTAGAGGTTAAACAACCTTCAAGTATATTTACTTTTATTGCAAATGAATATTCAAAATGTTTCACTATTTCTTCATTATTTTAGAAAGAACAAGCAAAAATATGAAGATAGACTTGTTAATACCTTACACTCTTTTGGATTTATGGGTGACTTCTCAGGTATGGCATCCCATACTCTAAACATCCTTTTTTCGCCTTATCTACTGATTCAAAGCTTCTGAATTCAACCCCTCGATTGCTTTTCAAGTTATGCTTGAAGACTAGGTTCATTTGCTAGATAGTTCCACAGATACTTGAGCATGTATCTCTTCCAGAATCAAATTTGGATCAGTGAGTTGAAGATTATCAAATCAAAAACGTCTTACAAATTTGTTCAAATAACTCACTAGACAACAGCAAGGAATATCGGTTAAGAATGTCAGCATCATTCAGCATTCTATTAAACTCTTCCCTGTCTGGGATGTCAAACTGATCTTGCCGAGCCAGATTGCCATACACTTTAAATGATAGCTTACCACTCTCACAGAGACTTCTCTGCTACTACATATCTGCATAAGGAGTAAAATTATCTCAATTCCTACCTATACTAGATTTCTCTTACAATGTTTCAATGCAAATATAAAGATTTCCTCCTGATCTAAAGATGCTTCCTTGACTTTACAGAGGCAATAGATGCTACATAGTGGTCAAAAAGATTACAAAGAAAAATAATGAAGAAAGAAGCATAGAGAAGTAGCCAAAAATCAAAGATATAAAAGAAATGGAATAACTTACACATATCGGAGTACCACTCGTTATAATCATTACAGGTTCTCCTAATCAACATTTATGGTAGAAATATCAACATGTTATGGTCAGTAAGACGTTGTGTGAACAATAGACATTCCACACAGCTCAACAAGATTTAAAAAAGGAAAAGAATTAACAAAAAAACAAGGGATAGTAAACAAAACTAAAAAACTTCTGAGGGAAAAGAATAACTTACATCTGTTGGAGAGCCATTCGTTTTAATCATCACATGCATTCCTCATCTATCTATATGCTGGGAATTTGAGAAATATTTGACCAGTATTTCCCCTTTTTAAATTCTAGTAGTGGTGTGAGCAATGGACAGTTGGAAATAACTAGTTTAGAGAGGGAAGAGGGCATCCTTTTTACTGGAAGGGATTGGAGATTAGGGCAATCCTTGATGGTCAGCTCAGAGATGGAGGACAGTACTAATTCGGAAAGTGATTGTAGATTACGACAATTCCAGAAGTCTAGACTTTGAAGCGAAGTGAGGTGCCAAAGACCTATTGAATGGAGCTCATCATGGTTAAATAAATCCTAGAGAAACATGTTACAATAACTCATCTCATCAACTGGCGGATCCAATTTCAATTCACGGCAACCAGTTATCCTTATTCTCTTCAAGGTACTTGGCAATCTTCTAAAAGGTAAGGAGGTAAGAGACTTACAATTACCAATATCTAATTCAACAATCTGCTTCATTCCCTCAAAAAGAGGTGTCTCTGACATTCTCAATTCTGTCAGAGAACAAAGATTTTCAGGCAACATCCCCATCAACTTCGGACAATTTTTAATCGAAAGCTTCTCAAGCATGGGGAACTCGCCAATTCCTACAACATGCCATTGCTTCCACTCCCCCATATATTCAAATTCAAGCTTCTCAAGAGAGTTAAAATGATTTCTGCAGGATGAACTGCCATAGAATTCTCCCGTCACCTCTATTATTCCATGCATCTTTCTGATGGAAAGGAATTTCAAAGAAGGGAGTTGTCCTAGTGCTGGCAAGGAATCACAGTCCTTGCAGTTGCAAAGAGATAATTCTATTAGCTTAAGAAACGAAGGATCAGCTAGCCAATATGAAAATTTTGTCCCTTTATATCCAGTGATTTGGAGTTCTTTTATGTTTGTGTATGGGCATAGCCCATCAAGTATGGCTCTTTCAGTTTGTGAATTGTCCGCAGTACTACTTCCACTCCACTCCAAAGACAACTTCTCAACATTTTCCTTTCCCTTTATATTTGCCTTCAGAGCTTGCGTTTTATCAACCATATTTTGCAACTCTAGAACTGATAGAGATCCATACAAGTTATGTACTTCACCCAAATCTTCCATTCTCAAACCACCATGATCACCTAGAAGAAACTTGGCTCCCACTAGCACATGGAGACATTTCAGCTTGCTCAGATGTAGCGACATCTTCAAGAGAGAAGAGTTGCTTATATCAAGGTGACGCAAGTTGATCAACTTCTCCATCTACGGAGGTAGCTCCCCAAGATTAACACGATGTGACAGGAGAAGTGTCTGCAAGTTATACAATACACAAACAGAATCTGGCAACTTCTCAATATGTGTCCAAGAAAGGTCCAAAAATTTGAGGAGCTTTAATTGGACAAACAAGGCATTTGACAACTCCTTAATCTTGTAATGAGACAATGATAATGCCCAAAAGCATGTCAGTCTTGGCAGTATGTTATGCAACACTCTCTTGCTTAGGTGAGACGAGCAACTGATATTGATTGGAAGCAATGTCCTATTCTCAAAGTCACCATCTTGTTCCATCAGATAAGATCCTTCACTCTCTTCCAACTTCATACAAGGTCTTGAAGATCCAATAAGTTGGGCCAAATCATTGACAAGGTCATGCATTAAGAATCTCTCTGGACTCAAGCGGTCCACATGGCAGGTGAACGGGCCCATATTCACCTTGTTATATGTTCCAAATAATTTCAGGGGATACACTCCCAACCTTACCTGGTACAATGATCATTTTATTATGAGAACAAGAACCACATGCGAATTCTTGAAGAATCTTTTATTTCTTCAACATATAACCACATGAATTCTCAATTCTTGTCATGACCCGAGAGCAGCCCCTAGTCGTAACACGGCGTATTCGACCTCGAAGAGGTCTTATACAAGACTCATAACATTCATTCATCGCATAGGTAATACAAATAGTAAGGAAATAAAACTTTTTATTCAAAAACCATACTACTCAAAAGTCATCAACATTCAAAACCATAATACGCAAGCGGAAGTCTAAGTCTCAACATGGCCATCTTAGACTCAAATCTCAAACATAATAGGGATATGGCCTTTTACAATCAAAAGAGAGATCTAACATCTATTATATCAAAATGACTCATAAGAGAAAACTTCTAAACAATGTCCTCGAGCCCTTGAGGACATACCAAGACTTGGAGGAATAGCAATCCAAGCACTTCACTCTAAAGAGAATCCCTTAGTTACCACAACATACATTTGTAGTAAAACATAGAAGAAGATGGTGTTAGTACAATTAAGCACTAAGTATAATGACCATGCAAAAACATGCTAAAAAGGACATTTGTTGAATACCATGCTTTTATGCCATTTTAGTAAAACTTCATGAACATTGATACAATAGGCACAACCAACAAACAAAGTCACATATCTCACATTGAGTCTAAATCATATAGAATCCTTTACCTTTACCTTTGACCATTCACCTTAAGTAACCCTTAGGAAACACTTTGTGCAATGTATGGATAACGTCCTATATCACCATCCATACCAAGCATCACCCTAAGGTCACCTAAGTGAACTTACCACTTATCATGCTTCACGTTACAAGTACTCATGCTCCACTAGTACCAACAGACAATACATAAACATATTCGTCAAGTAAGTCATGCCATGGTCTTAAGACCCCTATCTAAAGTTACCCTAAGACACACTTGAGTGAGTCATGAAGTGGCCGCCCATACAACCTCTTCATACATACCTAAGTGTTCCTCAAGGCTACAATAGACATGAACCTTTACCATTCAACATAACCTACCAAACATCTCATTTCATCCATTCATTTAAACCATAAGTCAACATTCATCAATTCACAATAAGGAAGTAACTCTCATACATACAATCCAAGTCTAACATACATTTTTCATACATAGAAGCAGTTAAGTCACCTATTCATTAACTTCATTAATAACACCTTCATTCATTAATACACAAGATAAACATTCTTCAATTAACATGATCATAAGAGTCCTTTCATTCATTGTCATCATAAGGAACACACCATGACCTCCCTTAAATGCCCATTTGTGCAATGCATAGATGACGTCCCATTCCACCACCTACACTAAGTAGTACACCTTTAGGAAAACATAGTTCATTATCATTATTGTGGGGGTAAGCCTTAACCGACATAGACTATGAGAGCTTGATATGGAATCCCTGTGGTAACCCTCACCAGATAAGGGTTCCCTACTTGCCTAAGGTTGAATCATTCTTTCTAGCTTAAGTGGATCCACTAGCTATAGACCTATGTGGACACATAGTTAAGGGATAGGGAGATTGCTTCTAGATACTCTGCCTCTACTCACGGAGAAGCATCTATTTTAAGGGGTTGTTACTAGATACCCCGCCTCTACTCACGGATAAGCATCTACCCCATTTCATATCCTATCGATGCTTAGCATTATTCCCCACGGAGTACACTAAATTCATTACTTTTATTCATTATGGGATGAAGGATTGCTACTATACACTCCGCCTCTACTCACGGATGAGCATCCATCAGCCAAATTTAGGAATTTAGTGAAATCATGGTTTCATGGAGTTTTTTCAGCTTAAAACATCAATAAAATCACAACTTATCATTTAAAATCGTTTGATGCAAGAACCCAAGTGTTAGAGTAAGAATTGGGGTTTTTCGCAACTTTGAGAACCTTGGAAACTCTTTTGAAATTGACTCTAGGGTGAAGCTTTCCCTAGATAAAGGATCACCATACCTTTTCACTAAGATTCCCATGAAAATCTGATGAAGAGAGCTTGAAATCACCCAAACCCTAGCTTCAATGGCTTCTTTCTTCTTCCTTGAGTTAGAGAGAGAAATAATTATAAGGGAGAACTCTTTCGGTTTGATTTTGAGTTTTGGGGAAATAAGGGTTTAATGACTTGTTAAATGACCTAAAACTATATATACTAATGATATAAACCATTTAAAATCAACCCCACTTAATAAACAATTAAAACGAAATTACTCTATTATCCTTAAATTGGGCAGCCCCGTCAGGGACCACGCCCCACTTCACGGCCCGTGAATGGGGACCACGGCCCATTAAGGTGACCGTGGTCCTTAGGAAGTAGCTCCTCCTTCACTTTCCAAGCTCTCCAAGGCCAAGGCATCTTCATGGAGGCTCCCACGGTCCGTGGTTAGCACTACGAGTTGTGGTGATGCCTCGTGAACTTGAGGCAGTGGCTTGGCCAAAGAGGTTTGCCTACCTTGAGCCCAAGGGAAGGCCATGCCCACTTGGACGGGCCGTCTAGGGCACCACGGCTCGTGGTGGTGCCCGTGATCTTTGGGGCAGTTAGCAACCATTTTGGGGCAGCCTTGGCTTATGGCTTAGGCTTGCCCCTTTTGGTTTGGCTCATAGCTTTACACCCTCAACCAATATAGAGAAAACCTTCATCAACATGTAGCCCATCATGTGCCTTGACGTTTTACTCTCTAAACTCTTTCAAACAAAGCACGGGACAACAAAACATCACTTAGAACTCATTAACTCGAAAGACTAGTTTTAGAACGTCATGGTTGTCCCTTGACGTTCGACCTCAAAATTCTTCAAACTAAACTTTAAAAGACATTTCTTATTAATTTAACAAGTTACCAACTCAAAATAGTCATGTGAAGCTCTAGTTCTTCCTATTTCATTTTAGGGTCTTTACAATTCTTTTGCATCACATTTGAACCGAAATGATCAACTGGTTATGCCAACTCATATTTATTTTAGTAAACTTCTAGTTTAATTTTGCATGCGATTCCATCATCATGCCTATATTTGTATACAAAAAACAAGAGAAAGGCGGATAACCTTTTATGTAAATATTCATAACCCGCTTTGATTGTAGTAATCTGAAGATATTTAATCTTTCAATAATTTACAGTCTCAATATAATAATTTTTTTCAATTCCACCGAAACTTATAAAGTTTCTTTTGAGACTTACTACAACCTCAATATTATGAACTATTTTCATTTCTGGATAGTAACAGATTAGTTCTTCCGAAATTCTTAATTAAGTTTGTGTACTGCCACAAATTTCCCAACACCATTCTTATGGTGACCATCTCCTTCAAGGAGAAAATTATTATTATTGTCATGGTTAAATTTATTACATGCAGGACTTATTTCTTGACAACCAATGACAAATTTGTGTTTTCACACAACAACATTTATTTTGGTCATGACCACAACCTTTATAGTAAAGAATTATTTCTTTCTTTTGTTTTTCAATAGTTCATAACAAAATATACCACAATATTTGTGTAGTATTCAAAGTATATGACCAAATAATCATTTATGTCAAAATATTTATTTTCAATCTCTCAAACCTCCCGTAGAGGTGAGATGTGACATTTATCCAACAATAAACATGTTCTTATCCGTACTAGCACAAGTCACATTTTCTTCAAGAAATGGACCATAACCATTTGTACATGCTCCATAAGTTTTTATTAGAAACTCATTGTCATGCTTTGACATTATCAAATTTATGTGACTCACCTCAACATCACTTTAAGAGGTCAAATGTATCAAATGTACCACCACTTTGTATTCCTTCATTTTGATGGAGGATTTACAAAACTGTTCAAATTGGCTTGCATCAACAACAATGTGCCCAATATCTTTTCATACCACTTTGATGGATAAAATTACATTCACATTTGAAGGACCATCTTAAGAAACAGTGTGCCCAATAACCTTTCATACCCACTTTGATGGACAAAATTACCTTCATATTTGAAGGACCATCTTAAGAACCCATAATGTTCTTCCTTTTAATTACCACAATGATGAACATTAACAATTTACCACACCCATATTCATACATTCAACCATTTGTCATTTTTCAGACATATTATGCACTACTACCACATTCACATAAGAGAATAGAGCAAATTAATTGGGCAAATTTCATGATTTTCAGTTAAAAGTATATAACTTTATGTTAGTCATCATCATATCATCACTATAGTGCATTAGGCCTTAAACCCAATGTCGTACCCATATAAAGACTCCTTTGATCATAAATCAATGGGACTTGAACCCGACTCCTTATTATCATGGTGCACCGAGACTTTAACTCGTTGTCTTACCCACTTGGTGCGATGAAACCTAAATTCACCGTCTTACCCTCAACCAATGTCTTAATAAACCAAATGCATTACCAAAAAATAAATATTGAATGCCATAAATATACTCTGAATTTAACTTAAAATTGAATAAAAATGAACAAAACTAATTAATTAGAACAACATGGTGGAACCATAAAAAAGTCTCAAGTTAAAATAAATTAAAACATTTTAATAGTCCCTCTCAATATTGTTATGAAGATTATTATAATTTACTAACCACTTTAAAATAACAACAAAACACATAGGATATGAAGTATACCTTGCAACCGAAGAATTACTAGGATAATTCATAAAAATCAAGAAATACCTACCATTGATTCTTGATGGAGAATGAGCGATTCGTGCTGATAACGTATTGTAAAACTAAAGCAAAATATATAAGACAAGAAATATAGAAGAAGAAAGCAATAGAAATAGAGAGGCAAGAGATGAGAGTTTTACTTATTATTCCAAGTCTTCAAGTGTTCACCAAATCTTCAAGTGTACATAATATGAACCCTTATGCCTCTATTTATAGTGTAACATAGAGGCATACAAAAACTTAGTCATAAACATGACATTAACATGAATATTATAGGGAGGTTATGGAAGTGAAAGGTTACAAGAATAATGGTTATAAAGGTGGAGGTTATGGAGGTTGTGGTTATCTTCATAATGGAGGAAAGTAATGGAGTAACTTCTTGATGTAGTGGACAACGACAATATATTATTTTATAACACTATATGTATTATATATTCAAATATGAATATAAATGTTGATTGACAAAAATAACCTTTAAATATTAAGTGACTTTTATACCCTTAGGAGTCATTGGAGTGAGGTATGAGATATAATAATCTCTGAATATTATCTCGTGCATGGTTAGAGGTATTAGATAGTTGTGGGTGTGAGGCCCTCTTTTTTTTCTAGCATAATATACATTACGTGGCATAGAATAGTTATATGAGGTGTATATGACTTGGTATAGTATATCGGGAGACTAAGACGGCTAATGGGTGGTAATATCAAGGAACTAAGAGTAAATACATAAAATCCCCCTAAACTTCTCACTACAACTTTACGGGTAATTATCCCCCCTATTGTTGTTCGAAGTGAATTACTATTAATTTAATGACCATCCATGTGTCACGACCCGAGAGTACCCCCTAGTCGTAACATGGCGTACTAGACCCCGAAGGGGTCTTATACAAGCCTCAGAGCATTCAGTCATCGCATAGGTAATAAAAGTAGTAAGGAATTAAAAACTTTTTATTCGAAAATCATACTATTGAAAAACATAATGAAACATCTTTCAAAAGACGCAAGCGGAAGTCTAAGTCTCACATGGCCATCTAAGACACAATCTAAAAACTTAATAGGGACACGGCCCTTTACAATTGAAAACTACTAAAAATGTCTATTACATGAAGAAATGGAAGAAGTCTAGTCCAAGCTCCAAACTAGAGAAATCCACTTAGTTACCACAACCTACACTTGTAGTAAAACATAAAAGAAGAATGAGTTAGCACAATTAAGTACTAAGTACGATAGACATGCAAAAACATGATAACAAGGACATTTATTTGAAGAACATGCTTTTATGCTATTTTGGTAATACTTCATGAATTATAAGTATAAGAGTCATAACGCTCAATCATAACCAACATACAAGTCATTAATCACAGTAGAGACATGTTCAACTTATAACCCATTACCTTTACCTTTAACCATTCACCTCAAGTAACCATTGGACAACACTTTGTGCAATGTATGGATAGCGTCCCATACCACCATCCACACCAAACATCACCCTAAAGTCACTAATGGTGAACTCACATGCAACCTTTCCAACTTCAACAATATTCATTCATAAGAGATATATCATTATATAAGACATGATCATCACATAAGGACCATTACCTAAGATAACTCTATGTCACACTTGTGCAATGTGCAACTAGCATCCCATACTAATACTCACACTAAGTGTTCCTTAAAGTCACCCTAGACTAGCCACATTCATACTCAACAAGTCATAACCAAGAAATACTCATTATACAATCCAAGTATGGAATGAATCTTTACATTTAAGCATTTAAGTCATCATTCATTTACTTCATTTAGAACATCTTCATTGATTAAGACATAAGACCAACATTCTTCATTAATCATGATCACAAGAGTCCATTCATTCATTAACATTACAAAGAACTCACCATGACTCCTCTCAAATTTCTATTTGTCCAATGCATAGATGGCGTCCCATACCACCACCCATATTACGTAGTACATCCTTAAGAAGCCATAGTTCATTAACATTATTGTGGGGGTAAGCCTTAACCGATATAGACCATGAGAGCTTGACAGGAAATCACGGTGTCACCCTCACCAGATAAGGGATTCCTACTTGCCTAAGGTAGGACCATTGTTCTTTAGCTTAAGTGGAATCCACTAGCTAGACTTATGTGGGCACATAGTTATGGGATATGGAGATTGCTACTAGATACCCTGCCTCAACTCACGGATGAACATCCATCTCGAGAGATTGCTACTAAGTACCCCGCCTCAACTCACGAATGAGCACACCCATCTCTAACCATATCTACTCAATGCTTGGCATTATTCCCCACAGAGTATTTGACATTCATTACATTAGTTTATTATGGGATAAAGGATTGCTACTAGATACCCCCGCCTCAACTCACGGATGAGCATCCATCCCTACCCAACATTCATTCATTGGAAAGCTCATAGATTCAAAGATGAGAATAGCCTTTCACCTAAGAATGTCATTTCATTCATTATAGTACAATTGAGAATAGCCTTTCGAATAGACTCAACAGTCATTAACCTTCATTCATCCATTAATTCATTCAAGTGTGTATATGTATATGATAATAGCCTTTCACATCATCACCATCATTCACAAGTGTTAATAGAGATATAATATTCAATACTAACACAATTAGCTTGTAAACATGATCATCTTTCATTCAATTAAATAACACACATGCTTTACCTCACATTCATATATACAACATCATGATAACACTTCAATTATTCACATTATGCCTTCAAGGCCATGATCACAATGTACATGATAAGTAAACACCTCCACTTTTCAAGTGGATTAATATACAAAGTAAGTAGACACCTCCACCTTTCAAGTGGATCAATAGCTCAATCACAACACTACATCAATAAGTAAATTAGGTCAAATTGCCTTTTCAAGGCTACGATAAAAAATCCTCAATTCACCAACAATTCCCCACAATTAGGCATAGATAATGATGCAATTCTATAATCTAAACCCATCTAAGCATAAATCCATCAACATTCATTCATAATCAACATATCCACTTTAGGAGTCACAATTTAGGAATTGAGAGAAATAATGGGTTCATAGAGTTTTACATCTAAAATCATCAATTAAACATCAACATAATCATAATTTATCATTTGAAATCGTTTGATGCAAGAACCCATGAGATTGAGTGAAAACCTAACTTTTTGTGATTTGAAATCTTTTTTGAATTAGCTCCTTGAATGGAAGATTAGACAAGGATCAAGACCACCATACCTATTAGATGAGAATCCACGAAATCCCCTTTGAAAATCATGATGAAATCGACCTTGGAAACTTGAAGTCTTCAATGGAGTTCTTAGAGAGAAATTAGTTTGAGTGGGAGGGGTTTTGATTTGGGAATTTGAAGAATGAAATCTAAATTAGCATTTTATTATTTTAATACTCTTAAAATATGTTAATAACCCTAAAATAACTGTCCCCTAACTAATTAGGACTTGAGGTGATTTTACCAATTCATCCCTCACTTGGCCGACTCACCTTGACAGATTGCATCTATGACTCACGACCACCATCCACGAACCGTGGATGGGACCACGAGCCGTACTGGCTGTCTGTGGTTTTGGTCAGAGAGTTTCCATTTGAGATCATGACCTACGGAGCAAGACCACAAGCCGTAGACCAATCTACTGTCTGTGGATTGCATCAGTGGTTCACAAGTTTCTGCCAACTTGTGTGAACTTAGGCAGCTTTGGGGGGTTAGACTTTAGGGTCCTCCCCAAGGACTTTTGGTTGGTCTTTGGGGAGTCGTACCTTGACGTTTAACCCCTAGACACCCCAACCTAAGCTTGGGACAATATAAACCACCCTCAAACCTCACACCAAACTCAAACGCACACACGCTAAGCTCTAATTTCACTAGTTCATTTTAGGGTCATTACATTATCCCATACTTGGGAACATTCATCCTCGAATGACACTTTATACACATTAAGCGGGCAGCGACTCAAGACTAGCAGCCCACAATCATGCATGCAACATTATAAACAATGCACAAAACTTGGATGAAACATCAACTCCACATCACAAAGGCTCAAACAATCCTCAATGCAATGCAAGCAAGTAGGAACTACACTTACAAACTCATTATGCATGACAACTTCAACATTCCTCATTTCATTGGAGGAACTTCCTTCTCCAAATTACCTTAAGCTCACCACAACATCAATAGGCACACTATGCAATTTCTCTCAAAGGCACAATTAAGCATGTTCAACATTTCACCTCATGAAGCATATAGACAACTCATATCAAATGCACATCAACATGAGGAACATAAAACATGAAAACTCATTTTCTCATTAAATAAGAATCCAACTAGAACATGCATAACATAAGGAGAACATGTAAAAACTCATATCCACACAAGACTCCAAAACATGGACAATCTACTAGAAACTTTTGGTCTCAAGCTTGAATAAGAAAAGAAGGAAAGGGATAAGGATATCAACACTCACCACAACCTTACTACTTTATGAATACACAAATTGGACTCATTTAGGGCTTTATTTTGATAGAAATAGTGTCCTCAAATGCTTATTTTGCCTAAATATCTGATGAAAACTCTTAAGTTCATGTATTTGAAGTTTGAGTGCAAGCATGGACACTTACGCGCAAAAGGGAACAAAAAGGCTGAAAAGAACAAAGAAACTGATGCTTGAGCATCCCCAAGCACACTTGGTGAGTTGCCTAAGGGACATACTCTGCCCTTTGTTCTAGCATGTGAAGCCCTGAATGAAGAGGATCAAAATGGCGATGAAAGGAGCAGTCGACGCGTCGCAGAACAGTTTCGCGAAATAGTGCTATACCGCCCAATGGTCCAGAACATCAAAATGCTGAAGGCAAGCATAAAACTGCGATGAAACAGAAGAAGGGCAAGTCGCCGAGTCATTCGGCGACCTTGACTAACCTCGCCGAATGGTCTGCCGCAACACTAAATCCGAAAGCTATAAACACTAGCCTTAGTTATTATTTTTAGGAGATCCGAACATTAATATTGTTTTTAACGTAGAATACTATTTTCTTGTATTTTCTCTCAAGTTTGGAGAGGATTTTTGGAAGACTTGAAGAAAGAAGGATTTCATCTTCCCCAAGTTGGAAGTGGGTCTTCTCCATTCTTCTTCCTTTGCTTAAATCAATGTTTAATTTCTTATACCCATTTGATTTTAGTATCATTTTAGGTGTATTTTGTTATTTCTTGGTGTGTGGCTAAAACCCCCCATTCTTGGGGTGTGATTTAGCAAATATGAGTTGATATTATTGTGACGAAATGATGTGATGGACCCTTATACTTGTATGAGTTTGTATTTTGAACATTTTTACTTACCTCTTTGTCAAGTGAACCCTTTAACTCAGTAAATTTCAATACCTTAAACCCCTCTGACCATTGACCAAGCTTATGTGGCGACTTAATTGCTGATTTGGCATAAGCACATGATTTCACACAAAAAAGGCGCGTGAAAATAAAAATTTAGATTAAAAATAATTAAAAGAAAAAGGTAAATACAATAAAAAAGATAAAAATAAAAAACTTCACTATTTCTTCTTCCCCATTCTTCTTTCCCAGACCCCTCCCCATTTCTTTTCCTTTTTCTAGCATTAGTCCATGACCTTCCCTATTGTTCCCCGACCAAATCCCCTATTCTATTCATTAATCCCTTCCCCCACTCCTTTTCAGTTCTTTTTTTCTTCTTTTTTTTGTCCATTTTTTCTTCCCCCAAATTAGAAATGAGATTGTACAAAAAATGAGAACAAAATAAGCAAAGAAAAATCGAGGAAATTGATGCAATACCCAAATTTGCCAAAGAAATATGTCTAATGATTGTCCTTAGTTCTCCATCTTTATTTTTAAATCGATGTTGTTCTTGATTTATCTTTCTTTTTATTTTCTAGGGTAAAGTAACAAAGGTGAAAAATAATTGTTGAATGTCTTTATGAAATTAGATGAAATATGTTGTTTAAAATTGTGTATAGATATTAGCACATATTGAAATACTTTAATGGTGATTCATTAGCATCCATGGAGAAAAGGGTTTTACAAGTGTTGATCAAATGACATGAAGATGAGGATGGAGTGAAAAAGAAGAAAAAATTAATTTATTATAAAAAAATAAATAATAAATGACATGTCATATAAAATCTGATGTGGATGATGACATGTCATTTTTATTGTGCGTTTAAAGTTCACACAAAGCCAAAAAGATTTAAAATATTGTATATCATTGAGTTTAAGGGTTCAGTTGATAAATGGTTAAGTAAGAGGGTTCAAAATACAAACGCATACAAGTACAAGGGTCTATCAGACCATTTTGCCTATTATTGTTGGGTCTTGCTTGCTGATAGGTTGGATGTATTTTAATGGTGATTTCACCTAGTAGTTGTGGTTCAATTTAATGGGTTTTTAGTTGAAAATACAAAACCACCCATGTGTTTTTGGCTTGCTCGAGAAGGAGGTTGCGAAACCAAGACCGCTCGACTGATGTCCTAAGAAGTGGGTCGACATGAGGTTCAGCCCGAGAGTGTCAGCCCTAGTCCCATATTCTAACACTCAGCTCGAGAGAGTGAGTGGGGTAAGGCGTAGGATGGCCTTGATGCGATAAATAGGTGTCCGAGAGGAACCCATTTGAAACCGGGTAAGTTGCTCGAGAGAGAACTTATTTCCATCTAAAGCTTAGCCTAAACACTATTATCTTGCAAATTTCTTATCGAAAACATGTACCCAACGATTTATCTCAACTTGTAGTGCGGTCACACCCTAAAAACTTCTCCCCATACTTGATTTTCCTTTATTTTTACCGTTTTTAATATACTTGTGATAAACCCCATCTATATTTGACACTTTCGTGTCACCCCTTTTAATTTATAATGTTTTTATTCGCAAATATCTTTAGTTACGACTAATTAGAATTAAATTCTAATTAACTACATATTCTCAAAACCACTCCCTTGGGACGTGACCCCAGCCCTTGGTTGGGTTACTATATTATCGACGATCGTAGACACTCAAACCGTAGGTTAGTGTCGTTGGTCATGATTATCAAAGATCAAAATGGCGCCGCTTCCGGGGAGTGGTGTTACTTGAGAATTTATAGTTTAATTGAATTCTTATTTTTATTAGGTGTAATTTACTTACTTAATTTTTAGCTTTGTTTCAAGTGTTTGTGGTGAAAGCAGGAACAATGAGTGGAAATAGTGATGATGGCTGCCAAGAAAACTATCCAGCAGGGTGTGATCTTCACCGAGAAGACATTGAGGATGTTAACAATGTTTATAATCCTGCTCATGTGGGCGGAATGGGAGATATTTGCATAACACAGTCTGAATAAGATGCAACGTTCGAGATTACTAACTCAACCCTCCATCTCATACATTCAAGAGGGTTATATGGGGGCCTAGAGCACAAATATTCGTATGAACATATACAAACTTTTGTGGAAATATGAACACATTTGCTGTTCAAGAAATTGTCACAAGAATCTATCAGGCTTCGCTTGTTCCCACTATCATTAACCGGGGAAGCCACTAAATTGTTGGTTGAGCTTTCTAAGAGCTCTATCAAGACATGGGAAGAGTTGGTAACTGCCTTTCACAAAAGATTCTTTCCCCCGTAAAAAATGATGAAGCTGAGGGACAAAATTCAAAACTTTAAGCAAAAGGAAGGTGAACCAATTCACGAGTCATGGACAAGATTCAGGAAATTCCTACGAAAATGTCCAACACATGGGTTGCCCAGTGAGTTGTTAGTGCAATATTTCTACCAAAGTCTTGATTCAGTTAATAAAGGAATTGCTGACTAACTGGTGCAAAAAGGAATAATGCTACAATCATTTGAAGTAGCCTCATTCCTCCTAGATGGTATGACTAAAGTGAACTAAACCTGGTACACCAAAGATGATCTAGTCTCCCCATTGCTCTTTAGATTGACGCATGAGCATCTAGATAAAGAACATGAGAGGGACGAAAACATTAAAAAAATGTTGTCTCAAATGGAAATGCTTCAAGAACACATGAGGGGGACACGTGGAGTGTTTCGGGTTGAGGAGGTTCTTCACCCGGTTACTCAAGACCGGGGGAGAATCAAGGTTGGAACTACAAAAAAATTGAGAGGGTCTCTTCTTCCGAATACTTGCGATCAGGGGACAACCAAGGTTGGAACCCTACGAGAGCTGAAGAGGGTTTTCATCCGCGCTATCAACATCGGGATGAAACTTAAGGTTGGAACTATTATAGAGGTGAAGATCCAATGAGGTACTGCCAAGTTTGGGCCGAACAAGATGATTGTGAGGACGAACATACTTATTTGAGTGATAGCTCGAAATCGAAGAAGAGTACAAGTAGTCCTAAAGTTAATGACTTGCTGTCACGCATTCTTGATAAAGTTGAAGGCTCCGATAATTTGCTAAGAGGGATGAGAGCTGACTTTTATTCATTAAACAGTAAAGTAAACTCTCATGCTGACGCCATCAAAATGTTGGAAGGTCAGTTAAATCTATTGTCCGCTCAATTAACATCCAATACCCTGAGGGAAGAAAATGAAAGAGAGCTGGTTGTAGTGACCCGTAGCGGAAAAGAGGTAATAGGGAACTTGATAGACGAAGAAGACCTTCAATAACATGCAAAGAGTCAGGGCGGGTAAGAGCCAGAACTTCCTACTCAACAAAACCTCAACGGAGAACCACAAGAGGAAGTAGAGCAACATGATCAAGTTCCAAAAGTCATTCAAACTTTACCCAAAATACCTCCGCCGTTTCTGCAACATTTGAAAAGAAAGAACGAAGATGAGAAGTTCAAAAAATTCTTGTCTGTGTTCAAGAAGCTTTCCATCAACATTCCTTTGGTAGAAGCTTTGTTGGAAATCCCAGAATATGCCAAATTCATGAAAGAGCTGGTTACCAAGAAAATGAACTTAGAGTATGAAACAATCGAGGTGCCTCATAGCTGTAGTGCATTTATGACAAAGGATTTGATCACTAAGAGAGAAGACCCAGGGGCATTCACCATACCGTGCACCATTGCCATGCTCCAATTCGCAAAGATTTGTGCTATTTAGGAGCAATTATCAACTTGATGCCGTATGCAAGATACAAACAGCTTGGGTTGGGTGAACCCAAAGCAACAACAATGAGACTCCTCATGGTGGATCGATCAATCAAACATCCTGTAGGGATCCTCTACGACATTCTGGTAAAAGTAGATAGGTTCATCTTTCAGTCCGACTTTGTGATCTTAAACTGTGATATTGATCTCGAGATACCCATTATCTTGGGAAGGCCATTCTTAGAAATCGGGAGAGCATTGGTGGATGTTGAAAGCAGAAAATTGAAGTTCCAAGTGAATGATGATGAAGTAACTTTTAACATCTGCAATTCCATGAAACAACCAAGCGACATTCATGTGGTATCTACTGAGGATGTTATAGATGAAACAGTGGCATGTGTAGCCATTTGATGTGAAAAAATGAACCTCTTGAATCTGTGCTTGCTAATTATGACGAATTCGAGGTTTAAGGTATGATGAAATGGTGGCTGCCTTAACGGGGTTGGGAGTGCATGCAAGAAATCTAATCAAGTTGGATATCGATCTAAAAAATAGGGAACACCCACCTGTGAAGCCATCAACTGAGGAATCATCAAATCTAAAGCTGAAAGTCCTCCATCTCATCTCAACTATGCTTTCTTGGGAGCCAATAATACCAAACCAGTGATCATTGCAGCCGATCTACTGGAAAGGCGAGTAAAGTTACTAATTGAAGTGCTGTAAAAACTCATAAAGGCTATAGGTTGGACCATAGCTGACATTATAGGCATTCTTATGAGTATCTGCACTCACAAGATTTGGCTTGATAGGAATGCAAACCAAGCGTGGAGTATCAGCAGAGGTTGAACCCTCCGATACAAGAGGTAGTGAAGAAGGAGATCATCAAGTGGCTTGATGCAGGCGTAATTTACCCGACGTTGCATGCTGTCTATCTTTGCGGACATGGTTGAGGACTCTATGTAGGTGTTCATGGACTACTTCTCAGTCATGGGGGATACATTTGAAGAATGCTTAACATATTTAGGAAGGGTACTCCAAACATGTGTGGACACTAATTTGGTTTTGAATTGGGAAAAATGTCATTTCATGGTAAAGGAAGGCATTGTTCTTGAACACAAGGTGTCACAACAGGGGTTGGAGGTTGACAAGGCAAAAATTGAGGCTATTGAAAAACTACCTTCGCCAATATCAGTGAAGGGTGTTCGTAGCTTCTTGGGGCATGCAGGGTTCTATCGAAGGTTTATTAAAGATTTCTCAAAGATTGCACATCCACTGTGCAAACTCTTAGAGAAGGAGGTGAAGTTCTACTTTGATGATGCTTGCATGGTTGCTTTTAAGAATTTGAAAGAGAAGTTAGTTTCTACCCCGATAATCATCACTCCAAATTGGTTTGAATCATTTGAAATAATGTGTGACGCCAGTAGTATGGCACTGGGTGTTGTATTGGGGCAAAAGAGCAATAAAATGTTTCACCCAATTTACTATGCAAGCAAGACTCTAAACAACGCTCAGTGGAATTACATAATCACTGAACAGGATTGACCTGCGGTGGTCTATGCATTTGAGAAGTTTCGGGCATACTTGAAAGGCACTAAAGTAATCGTACATACAGATCATGCTGCACTCCGCTATCTAATGGCAAAGAAGGATGTAAAGCCAAGATTGATAAGATGGTTGTTGCTCTTGCAAAAATTCAATTTTGAGGTGAAAGATCGAAAGGGTTGCAAAAACCAAGTGGCTGACCACTTGTCAAGGTTGGAAAACAACGATTGTGCTAAGCAGGAAACTGAAATAAATGACTCTTTCCTTGATGAACAGGTGTTTACACTATCTCTCACACATACACCATTGTATGCCGACTTTGCAAACTATATTGTGTGTGGGCTGATGCCAGAAGAGTTGAATTATTACCAATAGAAGAGGTTCCTGCTTGATGTTTAAAAGTACTTTTGGGATGAGCCATACTTGTTTAGGGAGTCTGCTGACCATGTCGTAAAAAGGTGTGTTCCAGAAGAAGAAGCAGTAGAGATTCTCCATGCCTGTCATACATCCCCAGTAGGGGGACACCATAGCAGCATTCGCACCACCGCTAAGGTCCTCCAAAGTGGTTATTACTAGCCTTCTCTCTACAAAGAGGCACACAAATTTGCAAATAAATGCTCTCAATGTCAGCAACAATATGGAGTGTCGAGAAGACACGAACTACCCTTCACACCGATCTTGGAGGTCGAACTATTCGATGAATGAGGGATCAACTTTATGGGCCCATTTGTAATATCGTTTGGGAATAAGTACATCTTGGTAGCTGTAGATTATGTCTCCAAATGGGTGGAAGCCATCACACTCCTAAATAATGAAGGGAGAAGCGTTGTCCAATTCCTAAAACGCTACATCTTCGCAAGATTTGGGACTCCAAGGGTAATTATTAGTGATGGGGGATCGTATTTTTGCAATAAGTGGTTTTCTATTGCATTGAGTAGATATGGGGTGAAACACAAAGTAGCAGCCCCATACCATCCCTAAACAAGCGGCCAAGTCGAGGTGTCAAATCGAGAAATCAAAAGCATTTTGGCCAAAATAGTAAACAACAATAGAACCGGCTGGTCTAGAAAGCTTGATGAGGCACTATGGGCATATCAGACTGCCTACAAAACACCTATTGGAATGTCCCCGTATCAGTTAGCATTTGGTAAATCATGTCACCTACCTGTTGAGTTTGAGCACAAAATATTGTGGGCATTGAAAGTTCTGAACTTAGACTGGACTAAAGCCTCGTGTGAAAGGCTGAAGTAGTTGAATGAAATAGATGAATTCAGACTTAGATCTTACGAGAACTCAACCATTTACAAAGAGAAGATGAAGAAATGGCATGATGCAAACATAGTCAAGAGGGAGTTCAATATAGGAGATTGGGTGTTGTTGTACAACTCACGACTAAGGTTATTTCTAGGGAAGCTTAAGTCCAAATGGTCCGGACCTTTCAGAGTGACACGGGTGTTCACAAATGGTGCTATAGAAGTTGAAGGTAAAAAAAGACCTCCATTTAAGGTGAATGGCCAGTGATTGAAATCATATCTTGGGGACTGTCAAGAGATCTACTTAGTTGAAGAATTATACCTAGAGGATGCTTGATAGCATTTCCGCGTCGTGCCGCGATGTTAACTCAGGCACTGTTTGGGAGGCAACCCAAAATCCCGTATTATCTTATATTTGTATACTAGTAAAATACTAGTGTGTTAATTTTACAAATTGAAGTGTGGTAGGTGCTAAAAAGGTGCAAAATGGCGAGCAGCAGACTCAGTTGGCGAGTCGCCGGAGACGCCGACGATCAATGCTATTCTGCCGTTTGACCCAAGGTACCCTCTAAGATTGGAGTCTGTAAAACTCGGCAAGCTCAAGAAGGTTTCGGTGATTCGCCCACCAGATCGGCAACCCCGATGGTTACCACCGTTTGAACATCCAAATTTGCTGAGAAGTTCTGTAAAACTCAAAAAAGTAAAAATTCGTTTGGTGATGTGCCGAACTACTTAAAAGTCACAATGCTATCGCTGAATGGGAACAAACTGGATAAGATGCAGGCCAACACACAAAAAGGTGGTTGATGAATCATTCGAGAACGTGGGTTGAAGATAGGTGCATTGGGTTGCTGAAAATTGCCGTATAGAGCTTGCTGAATAGCTCGACAATTTGCCTAACGTCCCCACCTAACCTTCTACTTAATGCCACATCTGTTGAAGGACTCAATTCAAAGCAGCTTCTTAACCAAGATGATTCTATAGCCTTATCTCTGTCTTTATTTAATTTGACCTCAGGATTATTGTTTTATATTTGAGGACAAATACTTTTTTATTTTGGTAGGGTGAGGCCCACACTTTTCGTGCTATCTGTGAATCATGTTTTTGTATATATTTGGGTTGTCTATTTTACCTTGTGTTTTATACTGCTTTCGCGATTGTTTAAGATTATGGCTTCTTTTTTTATTTTAGTTGATTGCAAAGTGACCCTTTCAAATTTTTTTATTTTTTGAAAATTTTTGCCACCGCTTGTGTTGAAAGTGGCTGTTCTAGTACAAATTTAAGTCTCGGTTTCGATCAATACCGATGACTTGAATAGTGCTCTCAATCGAACAAACATGAATGCGCGGCTACGACGAGATCAAATGAAGTTGCATAGACAATATGTGAACTCTTGGCATCTCGCTGTGATTAGCCATGTATCAAATTGATTTCTCTTGTGACGATCGTTGCACACTAGCAAAAGTGTGTAGTCTTGTTTGACTTTAGTATTGTTGCCTAGTTTGATGAGCTTACTTTGAACCATGCATGAATAAACCTAGAATTTGCCCCGTTAGTCTGATTGATTTAGTAAGGTGTGCTTTTGAAATGATCTTAGGCAATTTTAGAGAGTGTGAGCCAATTTGGTATATACCTCTTTTGTGGCCTACCCGTGAGTGTGTGAAACTCTCTTGAACACCTTTGAACTTTACCTTTCTTTGGAAGAAACTTGTGAAAACCTAGACCTTTATTCAACCACTACCTATTATCCTCAATACTTGTGATTTAGTGAATAGCCGTTTTAAGCCAAAAGCTTAAGTTGGGGGTGTGGTGAAAAGGAAAAGGAGAGGTCAAGAAGTGCAAGAAAAGTCTCCTCTAACTCGTGGTGTTGCGGAAAAATGGAAACCCTCCATATAAAAAAAAGAGAAAAAGAGAAAAAGAAAAAAAAAGAAGAAAAGAATGAAAAAGACAGTTGTAGAATAAAAGTCCAAAAGAATTTGGGTTTTGAAGCAGTCCATGGAGTGAATAATAGGATGACTTAGAAGCATTAAAAGAAAAATTGATAGAAGAAGGTGAAGAAAAATAAGTGTTGTGAGCTCCACAATTTATGAGGATTTTTAGTCACTAAGCCTAAATGACCATACCTTTTCACTCAGCCCCATTACAAGCCTGGAAAAAACCTTTTTGACCTTGAGTGAGTTGAACCGAAGTTGATTGGAAAATAAGGGCAAAACTATGGGTGAAAACATGCATTGTGTTCCTCTTTTTGAGTGTGAGAATTGCATCTGATTCCTGATCTTAAATTGATTAACCTCTGTGTGTAAATATGGAATCATTCTTTGAGGGCATTCAGTTACTGTTGTTGAACTTGAACTTGCATTAGAAGCAAGTATTGTGAGCATGAGAATCTTTGGTAATGGTGTGTCACAACTTGAATTTTTGAGTACACAATTGATCCTTGCATAAGTAGTATGAGTCTTGTTGTGTATGTTCGTGATTGAGTCTTCTGTAGCACTGTTTTAGACATCCTATTTGAACTGCTGAACTTGAGTTTGCTTGAGGACAAACAAAAGTTTAAGTTGGGGGTGTTGATGAGTCCACAAGTTGGACTCATTTAAGGCGTTATTTTGATTAAAATAGTGTCCTCAAATGCTTATTTTGCCTAAATATCTGATGAAAACTCTTGAGTTTCATGTATTTGAAGTTTGAGTGCAAGCAAGGACACTTACGCGCAAAAGGGAACAAAGAGGCTGAAAAGAACGAAGAAACTGAAGCCTGAGCATCGCCAAACACACTTGGCTAGTCGCCAAAGGGACATACTCCGCCCTTGTTCCAACATGCAAAGCTTTGACGGAAGAGAATCAAAATGGCGATGAAAAGAGCAGTCGACGCATCACCGAACAATTTCACGAAGCAGTGCTATACCGCCCAATGGTCCAGAGCATCATGATGCTGATGGCAAGCATAAAACGACGATGAAACAGAAGAAGGGCGAGTCGCCGAGTCATTCGGTGACCTCGACTAATCTCGTCGAATGGTGCGCCGCAACACTAAATCTGAAAGCTATAAACACTAGCCTTAGTTATTATTTTTAGGAGATTTGAACATTAATATAGTTTTTAACTTAGAATACTATTTTCTTGTATTGTCTCTCATGTTTGGAGAGAGTTTTTGGAAGACTTGAAGAAAGAAAGATTTCATCTTCCCCAAGTTGGAAGTGGGTCTTCTCCATTCTTCTTCCTTTTCTTAAATCAAGGTTTAATTTCTTATACCCCTTTGATTTTAGTATCATTTTAGGTGTATTTTGTGATTTCTTGATGTGTGGCTAAAAACCCCCATTCTTGGGGTGTGATTTAGCAAATATGAGTTGATATTATTGTTGGGTCTTGCTTGCTGATAGGTTAGATGTATTTTAATAATGATTTTACCTAGTGGTTGTGGTTTAATTTAATGTGTTTGTAGTTGCAAATACAAAACCACCCATGTGTTTTCGGCTTGTCCGAGAGGGAGGTCGCGAAACCAAGACCGCTAGACTGATGGCCTAAGGAGTGGGTCGACATGAGGTTCAGCCCAAGAGGGTGAGCCCTAGTACCATATCCTAACACTCAGCTCAAGAGAGTGAGTGGGGTAAGGCGTAGGCTGGCCTTCATGCGGTAAATGGGTGTCCGAGAGGAACTCATTTGAAACGGGGTAAGTTGCTCGAGAGAGAACTTATTTCCATCTAAAGCTTAGCCTAGTCATTATTATCTTGCAAATTTCCTATCGAAAGCATGTACCCAACGATTTATCTCAACTTGTATAGTGGTCACACCCCAAGAACTTCTCCTCATACTTGATTTTCCTTTATTTTTACCCTTTTTAATATACTTGTGACAAACCCCCATCGATATTTGACTCTTTCATGTCACCCCCATTAATTTATAATGATTTTATTCGCAAATCTCTTTAGCTACGACTAATTAGAATGAAATTCTAATTAACTACATATTCTCAAAACCGCTCCCTTGGGACACGACCCCAACCCTTGGTTGGGTTACTATATTATCGACGATCATAGACACTCAAGCCGTAGGTTAGTGTCGTTGGTCACGATAAGCAAAGATCACTACTCAATGTACCATCCCTCACTTAAGGGTAAACCCAACTAAGGTCAACATAATACAATCATAAGAACTTCAATAAAACATATCAACTCTAAGGAACTATCAACTTATCGGTATCATCCGGATTAGCTCCCTTGTCCTTGTTAGCTTGAAGCACATAGAAACTATTCTTCCTTGGATCTTTAGGATTCGGGCCTTCATGAGAAGCTTGGTTGGCCTCTCTCCCTTTTGCCGAAAGCGTTGGGCAATCCCTCATCTTATGACCCTTCTTCCCACACCCAAAGCATCCATCTGTGCCGGCAAGACACTTACCCAAATGTTGCTTCCCACACTTAGCACAAATAGACCTTTCAAATGAAGAATTACCTCCATTCCCTCCTTGAGGTTTAGAGTTAGACACCCTATCATTGTTGACCATAAAGAATCTTGGTTGTAGTACCTCTTTTTGGACCTAGGTTGACTTTGTTCATCGGGTCTAACACTTTTTGCCTCTCTATTCATCTTCCTAAGCTTTGTCTCCTTACTTTTTTAAGCATATATAATGAGCCTAGAGATATCCATTTCATGATGGAGCATTGCCGTACGACATTCTTCTTCAACCAAACCGGACACCCCCATTACAAACTTATTCATCCTAGCCCTAGAATTTGCCACCAAGGTTGGTGCATACTTAGATAGTTGAATGAACTTGAGAGAGTACTCCTTCACACTCATACCCCCTTGACGGAGGTTCAAGAATTCCACCAACTTTTGTTCTGTCAACACTAAGGGGAAAAACCTATCAAGAAAGGCCGTCTTAAACACTCCCCAATCCACTGGGCCCGCCCTCACGAGTCTCTCATCTCTCCATTTCTCAAACCACACTTGAGCTATGTCTTTCAATTGGTAGACGGCTAGTTCTGCCTTTTCTCTAGAAGACACTCCCATAGCCTCTACCACCTTAAACACTTCATCTATAAAACCTTGTGGGTCCTCATCAACTTTAGAGCTATGGAAGGTAGGGGGATTAATCCTTGTGAAATCCCTAATTCTTGAAGCGGGTGTACTTGCATTGGGGTTCACTTGAGGTCCAATCTCTCGATTAGCTTGGCCGTTAAGGCTTGAGCTTGAGTGGTGACAACTTGGGTTTGGACTGTCATGAGTTGGCTCAAGGTTTGGAAGGTAGCCCTTATCTCCACATTAGACATAACCCCTTCATCATTAGGAACTTGAGGAGGTTGAGGGGGAACCTCCTCATTCACATTCTCATCTTGAGCCCTCCTTGCATTAGACCTTCTTGTATTCATATTCCTATAAACACACGAGAAGGATTAGGAAAAAGACACTTATAAAACTAAACTCTAAGGCACGACTTCAAGATTATGAAATAAGTGTTACTTCTAACGTCCTATAGCCTCTCGCTCATAGACGTGTCACGACTCACATTGATGAATAAGACTCTACTAGACGTGGCTTGTGAGACATCAACGCTAAAACCATTCCCAAAACCTTATGCTCTGATACCATGTTTGTCACGACCCGAGAGCACCCCCCCTCGTCGTAACATGGCGTACTCGACCCCGAAGGGGTCTTATACAGTCCTCATAACATTCATTCATCGTATAAGTAATAAAAATAGTAAGGAATTAAAGACTTTTTAGTCAAAAACCATACTATTCAAAAACATAATGAAACATCTTTCATAAGACGCAAGCGGAAGTCTAAGCCTCACATGCCCATCTTAGACACGATCTATAAACATAATATGGACATGGCCCTTTACAATCGAAAACTACTAAAAATTTCTATTACATGAAGAAATGTAAAAATAGAGTTCTTTGTTCTCGAATCCATGAGGACATACTAAGTCTTGGAACAAGTCTAGTCCAAGCTCCAAACTAGAGAAATCCACTTAGTTACCACAACCTACAGTTGTAGTAAAACATAAAAGAAGAATGGGTTAGCAAAATTAAGTACTAGGTATGATAGCCATGCAAAAACATGATAAAAAGGATATTTATTTGAACAACATGCTTTTATGCTATTTTGGTAAAACTTCATGAAATATAAGTATAAGAGTCATAACGCTCAATCATAACCAACATACAAGTCATTAATCACAATAGAGACATGTTCAACTTATAACCCATTACCTTTACCTTTAACCAATCACCTCAAGTAACCCTTGGGCAACACTTTGTGAAATGTAAGGATAGCGTCCCATACCACCATCCTGACCAAGCATAACCCTAAAGTCACCAAAGGTGAACTCACATGCAACCTTTCCAACTTCAACAATATTCATTCATAAGAGATATATCATTAATAAGACATGATCACCACATAAGGACCATCACCTAAGATAATTCTAAGTCACATTTGTGCAATGTGCAAGTAGCATCCCATACTACTACTCACACTAAGTGTTCGTTGAAGTCACCCTAGACTGGGCACATTCATACTCAACAAGTCATAACCAAGAAATACTCATTCTATAATCCAAGTATGGCAAGCATCTTCACATTTAAACATTTAAGTCATCATTAATTTACTTCATTTAGAACATATTTATTCATTAAGACATATGACCAACATTCTTCATTAATCACGATCACAAGAGTCCATTCATTCATTAAGATTATAAAGAACTCAACATGACTCCTCTCAAATGCCTACTTGTGCAATACATAGATGGCATCCCATACCACCACCCATACTACGTAGTACATCCTTAAGAAGTCATAGTTTATTAACATTATTGTGGGGGTAAGCTTTAACTGACATAGACCATGAGAGCTTGACATGGAATCCCGGTGTCACCCTCACCAGATAAGGGATTCCTACTTGCTTAGGGTAGGACCATTGTGCTTTAGCTTAAGTGGAGTCCACTAGCTAGACCTATGTGGGATCATAGCTATGGGATAGGGAGATTGCTACTAGATACCCCACCTCAACTCACGGATGAGTATCCATCCCGAGAGATTGCTACTAAGTACCCCGCCTCAACTCACGGATGAGCACCCATCTCTAACCATATCCACTGGGTGCTTGGCATTATTCCCCACGGAGTATTTGACATTCATTACATTAGTTTATTATGGGATAATGGATTGCTACTATATACCCTACCTCAACTCACGGATGAGCATCCATCCCAAACCCAACATTCATTCATTGGAAAGCTCATAGATTCAAAGTTGAGAATAGCCTTTCACCTAAGAAACCCATTTCATTCATTATAGTACAATTGAGAATAGCTTTTCAAATTGACTCACCATTCATTAACATTGTCATTAACCTTCATTCATCCATCCATTCATTCAAGTGTGTGTGTATGTTATAATAGCCTTTCACATCAGCACCATCATTCATAAGTGTTAATAGAGATATAATATTTACTCCTAGCACAATTAGCTTCTAAACATGATCATCTTTCATTCAATTAAATCACACACAAGCTTTACCTCACATTCATATATACAACATCATGATAACACTTCAATTATTCATATTATGCCTTCAAGGCCATGATCACAGTGTACATGATAAGTAAACACCTCCACCTTTCAAGTGGATCAACATACAAAGTAAGTAAACACCTCCACCTTTCAAGTGGATCAATATACAAAGTAAGTAAACACCTCCACCTTTCAAGTGGATCAATATATAAAGTAAGTAAACACCACCACTTTTCAAGTGGATTAATATACAAAGTAAGTAAACACCTCCACCTTTCAAGTGGATCAATAGCTCAATCACAACACTACATCAACAAGTAAATTAGGTCAAATTGCCTTTTCAAGGCTACGATAAAAAATCCTCAATTCACCAACAATTCCCCACAATTAGGCATAGATAATGATGCAATTCTATAATCTAAACCCATCTAAGAATAAATCCATCAACATTCGTTCATAATCAACAAATCCACTTTAGGAGTCACAGTTTAGGAATTGAGAGAAGTAATGGGTTCATAGAGTTTTACATCTAAAATCATTAATTAAACATCAACATAATCATAATTTATCATTTGAAATCGTTTGATGCAAGAACCCATGAGATTGAGTGAAAACCTAACTTTTTGTGATTTGAAATCTACTTTGAATTAGCTCCTTGAATGGAAGATTATACAAGGATCAAGACCTACATACCTATTAGATGAGAAACCACGAAATCCCCTTGAACAATCTTTGAAAATCTTGATGAAATTGACCTTGGAAACTTGAGTTCTTAGAGAGAAAGTAGTTTGAGAGGGAGGGGTTTTGATTTGGGAATTTAAAAAATGAAATCTAAATTAGAATTTTACTGTTTTAATACTCTTAAAATATGTTAATAACCCTAAAATAACCTTCCCCTAACTAATTAGCACTTGGGGTTAATTTACCAATTCACCCCTTACTTGGCCGACTCACCTTGACAGATTGCAGCCATGACTCACGACCACCATCCTCCGACCGTGGATGGGACCACAAGCCATACTGACTATCTATGGTTTTGGTCAGAGAGTGGCCATTTGGGGCCATGACCTATGGAGCAACACCACGAGCTGTAGACCAATCTACTGGCTGTGGATTGCATCCGTGGTTCACAAGTTTCTGCCAACTTGTGTGAACTTAGGCAGCCTTGGGGGTTAGACTTTAGGGTCTTCCCCAATGACCCTTGGTTCATCTTTGGGGAGTCTTACCTTGAATTTTAACCACTAGACACCCAACCTAAGCTTGGTAAAACATAAACCACCCTCAAACCGCACACCAAACTCAAACGCACACACGTTAGGCTTTAGTTTCACTAGTTCATTTTTAGGGTCGTTACACCATGTTATTAAAATTATTATTGACTTAATAACCCTCCATGTCACATTCCTTTCAGTATTTAGAGTGTTCCTATAACAACTCCAAGTCATTTATGACTTGCTGGGATTGATGGCTCGATCACCTGGTCGTTCTTTTAGTTTTTGTGCAAGTTTTTATTTTTAGAGTTTTTGAATCTTGAACAGTTGACTTATGTACAAACTTTAGGTAAACTACCTCAAAATGTAATTTTGACAGTTTTGTTAACTCAAAAATGTCGACTTTAGTATAGAAGGACCTTTGGTGCGAATCCCAAGGCTTCTTGGCTCATCCTGAGCTATTATGTGGATTTTGGCTTATAATGAAGTTTGGGTTTAAAAATGCATATTCATTTTATAGGACATTTGAGAAACACACCATAGCTAGTCTCAAAGCCTACTCGTGCAATGCATGGATAATGTTCCATACCCCCACCCACACTTCATAGACCTCTTAAGTAACCATAGTACATAACTCACATGATGGTAATAAGACCTAACCGACATAGAACATATGAGGAAAACATGGAATCCGGTATCTATCCCACACCGTAAAGGGTTGGTCTACTTGTCTAAGGTAGAACCGGTAATATTTTAGCTTAGGTGGATCCCCTAGCTAAAATCATATGTGGACACATAGTTATGGGATAAGGAGGTTGTTACTAGATACCCTGCCTAACATAGGGAGAGCTTCAACTCCACAATATCCTCTAGGTGCTAAGCATTAAATTCCCATGGAGTAGTTCATTCTCTGTTTAACATTATTACCCTTGAAAGGAATGCCATTGACCTATCGATTCAAGGTACATTATTAGGATAGCTCATTCAATCCTCATGAAAGGGGTACCATTGGCCTATCGATTCAAGGTTCATTATTAATCACTCATGAAAGGAATGCCTTAGGCCTACCGATTCAAGGTTCACCATTAGAATAGTTCATTGATTCATAATGAAAAGAATGCCATTGTCCTATTGATTCAAAACAAATCCTTAAAATACTTCATTAGTCATTTATGAAAGTGATGCCATTGGCCTATCGATTCAAGATTTATTAAGTCAAGGTACGTTTAGTTACACAAGAACAGGATGCCCTAGGCCTACCAATTCAAGGCATATTATACATTGAGAAAACCCTTCACAACATATGTTCATTATTCACTAGTGTATAATTGAGAATAGCCTTTAAACAATATCACAATTACAATAAAGTCATGATCACCTTACTTTCGAAGTACCACCAAGCATGTATACAAACATCATGATCATACAGAATCTCATAATTTGCCCATCATGGACCATGAATCATAATTCACCAACACACCTAGAATTACTACAATTTGGCATGGATAATAACATGATTCAAATAACTAAACTACTACAAGAACAATTCCATAATATTCACCTTACTAAAATTCACCCACATCACAAACTCATAAATTAGGGTTATGGGAAATTCATGGATTCATGGGAGATTTTATCATAAAACCACTATATCAATCATAATATAAGATAATTAAATCATTGAAAACGTTTTTAGAAAGAGTCCATGACTTGGTGTGAAAACCCTAGGTTTTCGAGACTTTTTAACTTTGAAATTTAGAGTTTGAGGACTTCATGGATGAAAGCATTCCATGAATCAAAGACTACCATATCTTAGGTGAATAAATCCAACAAATTCGAGTAAAAAATCTTCCTTCTTATAGACCTAACTTGATCTTCTTCTTCTTCTTCTTCTTCTTTTTCATCTTCAGTGGAGCGTTAGAGAGAAGATTTTTCGAGAGGGTTACGTTGGTTATGATTTGGGTAGTTGGGATATATGAAGTATATGAGGTGGTTAAGGCTTAAAAATCCTTATATAGGTGTAAATAAAAAATATAAAATGACCTCACTTAATAATAACTGATCTAGGAATTTACCTCACCTTGGCCGAGATTGGGCAGGTTGGACGCATGGCCTACGCCTGGGACCTACTGTCCGTGGATGGACCTAGTGGCTGAAGACTCCGAAGAGCCTCATTCAAGCCTCATGGCATATCATAACATAAGACATTAAATGATGCGGAATTTTAAAAACTTTTATCCATACAATCAAAGTCTTTCATAAAAGAAAGCGGAAGTCTAACTTCTCCCATCTAATACAATCTTAGAATGAACATAGGTTCATAGCCCTCCAACATAGTCCAAAACATAAAATGGCTTAGAAAGAAACTTTTAATGACTCATACATCCTCGAATCTTTAGGACTCTCCACAAGGTAGGAGAATAGTCGATCCAAGCTTGAATCCGAAAGAAGATCACTTTAAGAATCGAAATGTACACTTTGTGGAAAATGCAGATGAAATATTGGTTAGTACAAAAATGCACTAAGTATGATAGCCATGCACAAAATCATTCTAAAAAGGACATTTTAGTTGAAAACCATGCATTTAACAAGTTTGAGAATCATCATGCACTTTTAGTATAAAAACATAAGTCACAAGCATGATCAACATGTGAATCATTATAACATAATAGAACCATCTCATAGGCAACCCTAAGTTATACTTGTACAATGTATGAAAGGCATCCCATAATACCACTAATACTAAGTATTCCTTTGAGGTCACCACTATCATGTTTACCATTCTTTGATCCCATCTTTAGTTAATACTCACAGGCAAGGAACTGTAACACCCCGAAAATCTAATGACCTAAGCTAGAGCCTAAATGTAATCTAGTGTCGTAAAAAGGGTTAACGTCAAGATGATAGTCATAAAATGATCTCCCTAACTTAGTACTAAGTTTATAGTCCCTAGATGTCAAGGCATGACTCCCTCAAGGACCCCGCAAGGGTTTTTGAAAAGGACCAAGAGGGCTGTCCAAAAGCTGTCAAAAACAACATGGAGCTACGAGATTCAACGTATGAGTCATAGGTTGACTCACGCCCCATAGATGGGAGTCGTGAGTCAGCACTTAGCCTCACCGAATTTCCCCCTAAACTCCCAAGTCCCAGCCCCAATCGACGCCTAGGCAGTACGGGGTGTCACCCAACTTATGGACCGTAGGTGGGTGGCGTGGGTTGAGACTTAGTCTCCCCAAATCTTGGCTTGATCTCCCTTTCTCTGACCCAAACCACGAAGGATCAGTATGGTCCGTGGTTCCATTCACACCCCGTAGGTGGGGGTTTCATGAAAAGTTGCTCAAGTCGGCTAAGGGTCGAACATTTCAACTAATTCTTAATTAATTAAGTAGGGGTGGGGGCGGTTATATTTAGTTATTTTAGACTAGTATAAGTAATTTTCAACCATTAAACTCAACTTAACTCCTCATAACTCACAAGACCCAAACTCAAACCCACTTCCCTCTCAAAATATTCTCTCTCTAAACTCCATTGAAGAACAAAGAAGATTCTCAAGCTAGGGGTTCAAGAACAAGTTTTTATTCTCCAATTTCGTGAGTATCTCAACCTAAGGTATGTATTCTCTTTAGTCATAGTTGAATCTATTTATTTTTAGTCTTGGTTTGTGTGTTGCTGTTCAAAACAAAGGAAATGAGTGTCTACGGAGGCAATGGTAGCCATGTGGGCCACCAATATGACATCAGCAACCTCAACGATGTCAATGAGCCGAATATCAATGACCCTCACCTAATGGGTAGAATTAGTGCCGTTCGCTTGCCTCCGACTGAAGGGAACGATGTGTTCCACATTACAAGTACCATGTTGCATCTGTTGCAATTGAAATGGTTGTTTGGTGGGTAGGCTTATGAGGATTCCCATGAACATATAAGAAACTTTATTGATGTTTGCGGGCCGTTCTCCTTCAAGAACATATCCTAAGAGTCGGTCCGATTGAGGTTGCTCCCGTTTTCTTTAATAGGGGAAACATGTAAGTGGTTGGCTGAATTGTCAAGAGTCTCCTTCGTGGGAAGAGCTTGTCATTGCATTTCAAGTGTGATTTTTTCCCTCCTTCAAAGATGATGACACTTAGGGACAACATCCAGAGTTTTAAGCATTTGGAGGGTGAGCCAATCCATGAGACTTGGTTAAGATTCAAAAAGTTGGTGCTGCAATGCCAAACTCACGGTTTGCCCGACAACATTTTACCGTAATACTTTTGTCGAAGCCTTGATTCGGTTAACAAGGGAATACTTGACCAACTTTCTCTGGGAGGTTTGATGCAACAACCTTACATTATAGCAGCCCAACTCTTGGATGGTATGACCAAAATTAATCGGGCGTGGTACACCCGTGAGGATCAGATCTCCCCTCTCACTTTTCAATTGACAAAGGAGCAACTTGAAAAAGTTGAGAAATAAAGTTATGAATGTTGCAAAAGAAATGGGGTGTCAGGTATTCCATGAGAAGTGAATAATAGGGTGAAATTTGAGCATGAGTTAAAGTGTTGAAGAAAAGGAAAGAGAGTGTTGTTTATACCACATTTCATGAGGATATCAACCACTGAGCCTAAATGACCATACCTTTACACTCAGCCCTATTACAAGCGTTTAAAAGATTTTTTGATCTTGAGTGAGCTGAAACGAATGTTAGTTGGAAAATAAGGGCAAACCTATGGGTGAAGCCATGCATGTGTTAATCATTATGAGTGTGAGAGCTGTGCGTGATTTCGGAGCTATAAAGTGTTGAATCATTGTGTGCAAATATGGAGTCATCTTTGTGTGAGGGCATTTGAGTACCTTTGTTGAGCTTGAACTTGCATTTGAAGCAAATAGTGTGAACTTGAGAATCTTTGATAAATGTGAGTCACAACTTGAATATTTGAGTGCACAACTGATCCTTGCATGAGTAAGTTGAGTCTTGTTGTGTGTATTAATGATTGAGTCTTATGTAGCACTGTTTGAGACATCCTTTTTGAACTGCTAAACTTGAGGACAAGAAAAAGTTTAAGTTGGGGGTGTTGATGAGTCTGAGATTTGGACTCATTTAGGGCTTTATTTACAATAATTTAGTGTCCTCAAATGCTTGTTTTTTGCCAATAACTGATGTAAATCCCTTGATTTCTGGGTATATGGATTGAGGAACAAAGAAACGACACTAATTTGCAAAAGGAACAAAGCGAGCTGAAAGAATGAAGAAAAGCAAGCCTGGTGATCGCCAAGTCCATTTGGCGAGTCGCCGAATTGCTGCTTGACCGCCTAAAGTTCCAGTGTGACAAGCCTTGATGGAAAGAGCCATGTTGGCGAGAGAAAGGAGCAGTCGGCGGATCACCGAGTGGTTTCACGATTCAGTGTTGGATCTCCCAAAGTTACAGACTTTGAGGATGCTGAAGGCCAAGGCAGAAGTGTGATGAAATTGTCCAAAGGGCGGATCACCGAGTGGTTCGGCGAGCCCAACTTACTGCACCGATTGGCTCTTCGCAACATATTTTTGGCGACTATAAATATATTTTTGAACATTTAGTTTTGTATTAATTGAATTGTATCTGAGTTCATATTATTATTTTGAGTATTGAGACAACTCTTTCTCTAGTTTTCCCTAAGCTTTGAAGAATTAAAGTTTTTCACTTTCAAGAAATTAAAAGTGGGTTTTTGAGATTCCTCGAATTGGAACATTGTAAGGACGAAATCAATCTTAGCAAGTTGATGGAAACTCAATTTGGTAACGATTTTTATCTTTTTATGATGTCTAGCTAAAACCCCATTTCTTGGGGTGTGATTATGTGATTATGGGCTGATTTAGTTTATGGGTATTGCTAATTGTTAGTTTAAATGATGTTTAGAAGTGAGTTTAATTAGTAATTGTGGTTTAATTTAAGAATTTTATTTGCAAATGCAGTTCTACTATTGTGTTTTTGTCTTGCTTGAGAGACAGGTTTTAAAACTAAACTTATTGATTGATGGTCAGTGGGTATTAGGTTGACATGGGTGCAGCTCGAGAGAGTGAATCCTAAACCTAATCCCAAACATTCAGCTCGAGAGAGTGAATGAACTAACGTGTGGGCGGTTCTTATTTTTCTTGCTTGTTGTTGTTCGAGAGAAATCAACTTGATTCAGGGTAAATTGTTCGAGAGAAAGTTTATATCCTCTATAGCCTAGATTACTCAATAATATCTAGCTACTTTCTTATAGTTTCTATTACCCATTTGTCTATATTAGCCTATAATCGAATAACATCCCAAGAACCCGTCTCATTATTGCATTTCATATTGTTTGCCAATGTTTGTAGTTGATAATTAAAACCAAAACACCCTTATTTGACATTCTTGTCACCCCCTAATTTGAATGATGTTTTTATTCGATAATTTCTATTCCTATGATTGATTTGACCATATTCGTACTTCCTAAGTGATTCTCAAACACGTACCACTCCCTGTGAGATTCGACCCCAACTAATTTAGTTGGGTTTTATACTGACTAGTGATCGTTGACACTTGGAATTGGATGAAGTGTCCATGAAACGTTAATCACCCCACTGCCCCTTAAAATAATTGTCAATTGACCACTGACTCACCACTAACAGACCCAGTCGATGGACCGTGTGTGACCTACGGTCCATCCGGGTGAACCATGGTTCATGGTAAAAAATGTGGCTTTTGGGGTCTCGAACCACAAACCCTGACCACGGACCGTGGTATGACCTACGATCTGTAGATTTGTCCGTGGTCTTGGACCTCAGAAACCTTGGTAGGGTGACCAACCCATGGACCTACCTACTGTCCGTGGATTAACCCATGAGTCGTGGTTGGCCTCTGTGTGTGGCACCTACAACTTCCCAAAATCTGGTTCATTTCCCTATTTCGGATATGGGGTGTTACAATATCTCATCCTTGGTGCCATTCGTCCTCGAATGAGATCTAAACTGGTTCTAAAACTGTAGGAGAGGACCTAACAACCTAACCTACAATGCAATGCATACAACCAAGGAGGAATTATTGATTCCAACCTAGGACATTCTCAAAACATCATAAGAGTGGTGAACTAGCTCGATCAACCCATTTTGTAGGAAATACACATAAATAAGGAGAAAAAATTAACTCTAAACTTATCATACTCAAATGTATTAAAAATTAAGTAGGAACTACATCTAACAACTCATTATGCATGAAGCATTTCAACATTTCTCATGTTATAGAAGGAAGTACCTTCTCCAAGCTCAAAAGCATGCTCAACACAATCTCATGGAGCCAATATGCCACTTACTCTCAAAAATCATAATTAAATCATGTTCAACAATTCGTCTCATAAAGTATATAGGTAACTCACACTTAATGCATAGTAATATGAGACATTCCAACCTGGTGAATCGTGGTTCATGGTCAGGTGAATTTTGTGGTCTCGAACCACGGACCCCGACCACGAACCTTGGTCTAACCTACGGTCCATAGGTCTGGCTGTTGTCCTGGACCTCAACTATCTTGGTAGGGTGACCAACCCACGAACCTACGTGCTGTCCCTGGTTCAACCCACGGGCCGTGGTTGGCCTCTGGGGCTGGCACCTACAACTTCCCAAAATCTAGTTCATTTATTTTTTTGGATACGGGGTGTTACAATTGTGAAGTTGATTTCTTGAGTCATGGAGCTTCATTTGGGTAATTTTAGTTGCTATTTATCGGAAATTATCGTGGTTGTATGTTGGGATCATTAAGAAGGTGCGGGGAGCTCTTATCAAAGGTAAATTCGTGTTCTAAAGGACCTCTCTTACCTATTTGATGGTGTTCTTTGTTGATTATTGTTTCATGGTCTATTTTTGTTGTTTTTGAAGCCTGGATTGTGCCAAATTTCTTGGCACAAGTTCCTTCGGCTAAATGAGACCATGACCTGTTTGATTGTTAGAAGTTTCAATATTCTGTTGAGTCCAAAATATAAGATTTGGTGGGGTAGCATATTTTATTTATGTACATAGGGTTCCAAATAAATCTCGAGCACGATGTCAGAGATTTTGAGGCTTTCGAATCAACGTGTGTTGATAAGCTCATGCACCATAATTTCTCATTTATGTTGGCATGCGTTAGGCTGCATTCGTGGTGGCTAGTGATATTAATCTTCACGTTCGGGAGACTAGTGTCGTGTTTGTGGAGACTAAGGAAGCTTGGTCATCACATTCGGGAGCCTTACACCACGTTTATGAAGTCAAGGTACCTGACCTTCACACTCACGGGCTTGGTGTCACATTATAGAGGTTTTTGAGAACCCGA
>JAJOOR010017446.1:0-19041 GCA_036250505.1 Solanum acaule
AAACTCAACTTTACTTATATAAAAGTAATATAACTTTAGTGGGAGATTCTTTAACCGACAACCACCACTATGAGCCCTAGTGATGATACAACGTTTTACCTCACGTTGCCTAAGGACCATCCTATACCTTGCCGTGATATATGACCTTACTTTAACTTAGTGGATCCACTATCTTTATCTTACGTGATCATCTAAAAAGAATGACCCGTCAAGTCCCATGTTGGCTACATAGTTCTTATGGAGAGTTGAGTTAATATGAACTCGCTTCCCCAATTCGGTGCTCAATACTACTCCCAAAAATACTTTGGCTCATAAGTGTTTTAAACACAAACTTCTTTCTTTAGTTTGAGGTAATTACTCAAAGCTTATCCCAAAGGCATCTCTTGGAAAACATAGTTCCTTTCTTACTCAAATGTGAAAACATTTATGAACTTCTTTAGGAATACTTAGTTCCCTATTAACTTTTGAGAAATCAACTCAACTATTTACTTAACTTGAAACTCAATACTCTTTACTTAACTTGAATCTTGAGCCTTAAAACAAAGTTAAAACGTTTAATAAAGACTCTTGAAAAGCTTTAAAGACTTGCTTCTTAACTTCTAGACTTGACTCTTAACTTCACTTGACTTTGATCCTAACTTTCTTGAATTGAATTATGGATTCAAGTATTATGATTTGTGTTTGGAAAGACCTCATGATGATATGAATGATTTAGGATAGCTAAACTTAGAAAAGATACGAAATAAAATTTTCAAAACAATGGAGTCCGCATCCTGTCCGCGATGCGGAGTAGATTTTTATTCACAAAGGGAATAAGTCCGCGACGCAGACTTGTTTCATGCAAGCTGCCCGACTTTTCTCCTTCATTTTTTCAACTCTAAACCCTCTTAACTTCAAAGGTTCTTTCCCCAAACACTTGGGATCATTAAAACCCTTAATACACAAAAGATTCAACTCGAAAACACAACCGGAAACATGTCTCAAATCAACAAGGACTTCAACACAACCACAAGACTTCAACAAAACCCAACCAAATCTTTTCTCAGAATTTAAACCAAGTTTGGCTTGTGGGGGAATGAACCAACCCAATACTATCATCTCACATACCTTAATAGGGATCACCCCCGACGAAAACCTTGCTTGCTCTTCTCTTTCTCCTCTTCTTCTCCTCTTCACTCACAAACCCTCACTCTCACTCTTTTAAAAAGGGAAAAACTGATCTAAAATCAGTGTAACACCTTAATATAACCAAAGGAATTGGTTAGGGAAAAGACCAAAATACCCTTACAAAATTCGGGTGAGCTTTCCTTACCAACAGCCCAACTTCGAAAGGGCATAACTCACTCATACGAACTCGGAATCGAGCAAACTCGGTGGCGTTGGAAAGATCATTCCACGAGCTTCGCAAACTTAACTGGAACTACACCTAACTCATCTTGAGCTAGGAGTTATGACTGTTCAAAGTTGACCAAGAACTCTCTTTTTTTTCCATACTTAAATAAATTTCCAGATTTTTAAATTCTTTCCAAAAATGACTATTTCCAATTCTATGCCTCTTCATAGCTATTTCAAATTGCCGGATGTTACACAGATTCCATCAGATGATGAAAATATCACCTAATGTCTTCTAGACGATTTATCTTCACATAATATTATTTATTAAAGTCCTTTGCTTTAATTTTTTTGTTATTTATTATTTTGTTTCAATTATGATATTTAATTCTTGTACTTTGCAATGATATTTGTTGAAGACATTTATATTTATGATTATCTATTGTCTCCAACATGTTAGAATTAATATCATAATATGGGTTCAAATAATACGCAACCCAATATACGAACCTCTCAATTTATCTAAAACTATATTTCAAGCACGTCATATCAAAAAAATTATTTAGAAAATAGAGAAACAAAAACATGTGACTAAAACTTACTAAAATACAAAAGGATTTTACTCTATGTGACGAAAGAGTTTGATAAAAATCAATATTTAAAGGAGAATTTAAAGTCTCCAAGTTTTATTTCAAAGAGGTCAATAAGTTCCAACAAGTTAAATTCATATAATTTGGATAACATAAAAAATGAATGTTGTGCAAAACTCATCCGAACACATTTAACAAGAATGCTGACAAAAGAAAGAATATTGAACGAAGTCAAACTTTGGGAAAAACAGCAAAGTTGAAACACCTAATGACATAAACTCGCATTGGAAGCCTCGAGGCCCAAACCAAGCATGCCACTAGCCCAAATTGGCCCTAAGGAGTTGATGGAACCGACGAAAATCACATCCGATACCTGAACTCCAAATGCTGACTAAAGTCACCCCTTTCACTTAAGAACTTCTATAATGAGAAAAACTCACATAAAACTCAAATGAATGACCCGATGATCGAACTGTCAATCCTATAAAGTCATAAATAACTTGAGGTCACTACAGGGTCTTTACATATTCATAATAAAATCACACCTCAGAATAAATTTTAAAACTTCATGCTTCTATCACATAGAGATTAAATAAATGTTATTATCCAAAAATGAATCATTTATAAAGTACTAAGTGAGTTATTTACATCCTCTTACGGGACTGTGATGAGAATGAGGTTTTTTTTTTATTAGATCCATACAATTTCATGTTAAAAATACTCATATTTAACCACATCATGTTTCTGTAACATCTCGCAACTAGAAAGAACTAGAAGGAAGTTTAAAAATCTGGAAAATAATTTCTTTTGGAAAGAATAAGGAAATCTGGAAATTTTTAAGCAAGTTAAAGTGAGTTTTTGGTCAACTTCAAATGGCCATAATTCCTAGCTTAGGATAATATAGGTGTAATTCCAAATATGGTTGGAATGATCTTTCCAATGCCGCCAAGTTTGTGCGATTCCGAGTTCGGATGAGTGAGTTATGCCCTTTGGAAGTTGGGCTGTTGGATTAAGGAAATGTCCAATCCGGAATTTTAAGGGGTATTTTAGTCTTTTCATTGCCCTATTATTTTAATCCGTTTTTAGGAGTTTAATATGGGTCAAATCATATTTTAGTCAGTTTTAGAATTTGTGATTTCACACTAGGTCTAAGGAGAAAGGAGGAGAGAAAAGAAGAAGGAGAAAAGGGCAAATTCATCAAGATCGATCAAGAAAGTTGGTGTTTTGCCAAAAGTTTACTTCTATCAGGTATGTGAGGCTCTCATAACGTTGGGATCGTTCTCCCACGTGCCAAGCATATTTATTTCAGTTTGGATTCGTCCTAAAAGCATTTGAATATTGATGATCTTGATATCTATTCTTGAATTCATATATTGTTCTTGAATTTGACTGAGTTGGGAAGTTTCTGAGTTCGTTACATCGCATCATAGGGTCGTTTCGAGTTAGGTTCTTAGGTACATTTATTGGGTATCTGTATCTAAAAGTAATTTGAGAAAAAGAATCGAATTTGGGTGAATTAGGATTGGAAACGAAGAAGAAATTTTGTCAAACGAAACTAGAGGGTGACCGCGCGTCGCGCGCCTAGTCCCCAGATTTGAACATTTCAGCTTTGCGTCGTGGAGCTGATACAAGGTGTTCTGCCTCAGAAGACATTTTCGGAACCAAAATTAAATTATGCCTCCGCGTCGCGGACCCACCTTCAAATATTGATTTACGGTCTTTTCTCATGTTTAACTATCTAGAATCATTCCTAAACATCATGAGATCTTTCCAGTCACAAATCTTAATCCTTGAATCCATAATTCAATTCAAGGATCAACTAAGAGTCAAGTCAAGAGCAGTTAAAGTCAAAGTCAAGAGTCAAGTTAAGATAAGTTCTTTCAGAAGTCTTTTACAAATGTTTTAACTTTGTTTTAAGACTTAAGTTTTGAGTTCAGTAAAGATGTAAAATTGAAGTTCTTTTCTTCAAAGAAGTATATGGGGACTATGTATTCCCAAAGATATTTTAAAATGTTTTCACATTTTAATAAGAATAGAAACAAAGATTTCCAAAGAGCCTTAGGGCTAGTTTTAAAAGAGTAATAGCTTTCTAAACGAAGCAAGAAGGGAAACTGAGATTTCCAAGGTAGCCTTTGAGCTATGTTTTTTAGCACTAATCTTAAACCACAGAAGAAGTATGTTTTTAAAACATAAAGAGCTAGTATCATATTTTGGGAGTAGTATTGAACACCGATATGGGGGAGGGTTCAGAAAACCCCGAGCCACCATAAACTATATAGCCATCATGGGTAGAAAGGGTCATACTTTTTAGATGAATCCTTTTCGCATAGACTAGTAGATCAACTTAGTAGTTCAGGTCCTATACCTTTGGCCGGGTATAAGATGCGCTGGCAGCGTGAGGTAGATCGATGTATCATCATTATAGCTCTTATGTAATGGTTGTGAGTTAGAGAAACTCCCACAGAAGTTATTGTATTTTTATATACATTAGTTTATTGTATTTTTACATACATCTCAGAGTTATATGTATCTTTGCATACACACAGAGTTGGCATCATGTTTTTAAACAACTTTTCTTTATATTGCACTTGTTTTAAACTGCTTTATATTGAAATGAGTTCAGTTAAGTATTCATGAGTTGAGAAGAGTCAGGTAAGTGTTTCTTTTAGATTCCCTTTCAAGCCTATGTTGTTTTAGCATTCCAACTCGCATACTCATACATTCAATGTACTGATGCCAGTTGACCTACATCATCTTATGATGTAGACATATGTAACTAGGATCATTGATCCAGTGAGCAGTTCAGAGTCAGTCGGTGAGCCTCTTTGCATTCCGGAGGATTCTTTTATTCACTTTTTAGTTTAGTTCATTAGGATGTTGTGTGGTTTGTCCCAATATCCATCTCAGTTGTTTTAGAGGCTTCATATACAGATAGTCAATTAGTTATTTCAGTTGTTTTTACTTTTCATTTCTTATGTTAAAGACTTGAGTTTGCCTTAATGGCCAGTTGAACGTTCCTTTATGACATTCTAGTTTCTTCATAAGTGTTTATGTGATGAGTTAAGTCTTTCACTGAATTAAGTAAGCCAGGCCAAGGGTTCGCTTGGGGTCAGCAATGGTCTTTGAGTGCCAGTCCCGCCCAGGGTGTAAGTTCGGGGCGTGACAGTTTCTACCGAATAAGGTTTCAATAAATGTAATTTTCTAAAGATGAATCATTCATAAAGTACTAGGTGATTTATCTTATTCTCTGACGGAAACTGTGATGATAATGAACTTCATTTTTTATTAAATCCAAACGATTATTCATGGTAAAATTAGTCTATATGACCATATAGCTTGCACTAAAGATCTTAATGAATTGCTACTAACCTTTTGGTCCAATCTCATCGACTTGATCTAATAAAAGATATTAATTGATTTAAGTTGCTTCTCTTGTATCAAATACTTTAAGCTTATCATTGTTTTGATTTACATTGTTTTGTGCATGTGAATCAATGAATTACACACTTTTACTTACTCTCTAAAGTATATACAATTCATGAAATGATTGTCGGCTGCATTAATTAATCATTGGGTGAAAAAAGTAAGAAATCTAGTGAATATGTTTGAAAATTGAAGTCAACACCATTTTATGAATTCTAGTATAGATTAAAGTGAAAGTACATAACTTGTGTGTTCACATGCACTAAACAACGTGAATAATTTCTTCTTCTTTTTTGTTTCAACAATGATACTTACTACATGTACTTGAGTTTTTATGGAGAATGGAAGCGGGCCTGTTTTTCTCTTAAAAAATTCAAGAGCAGTTCTTGTATAGGATAACTCATGTCATTTAAAATTTCGAGAAGTGGACCTCTCTTTTGAATCTTTAATTTTGTAAAATTGAATTATAAAAAGAAAGGATAAGTCTTTCCTATCAATAAAAAAACACTAGGCATACTACGAGAAAACAAGACAAAGAGAACAATTAACTCTATACGTACTCACTTAAAGGACTAAGAAAATTGAGATAAAAAAAGAATAAGCAACTAACTTTATGTGTAAAATCGAGATCCTTTAATTTCTCCCATAAAAACATAGAATTGTTTTGGGCAAGATAAGAGAAGAACTAAAAGTTGAAAACATATATTTAAAGTTCGACTATATGAAATTAACCATTCAAAGTTTATGATAACATTCTGTAACTTTTTCCTATCCATTCCAAGTCCTAATTCCCGAGGTGTTACAATATGGTTAATTTAGTAGGCGTTTGGCCATGCGATACTATTTCACGATATAGTATCGTGAGATGGAATCAGCATTTGGACATGTGATTTTACGCTGATTCCATCTCATGATTCCATATCATGAGATGTGATTCCATATTCTCCAAAAACCATGATATGGAATTATATGGGAATTTCATTTCATGATTTGAGATATTTTAATACAAAAATTGATCCACGAGTTTATATTTTGTTAAAATAACCCCACATTTATAGCTACTAACCATTTATTTCATATGTAAATAAAATTTATAATCACATCATTACTTTTTAAAATTTATTATTCTCACCGACATAAAATTTATTATTCACACCAACCGATTGTTGAGTAATAAATTTATTTTATGGCCTTAATAAGTGCACATTTATATTTTATGTGTAAGTTATTAGTATTTAGTTACATATTTCGTATCAACTTTGTTTAAAGAGATAATAGTTATTTTATGACTTTGCATTGTCTTGGAAGCATTTTTATTACTCTTACAAACATTATTTTTATGAAGTGCATTCTATAATGCTTCCAATTTATTTTATGTTCACTAAACTAATATTGATGTATTTTTTATTTGATAGGATTGTGTTGGTGCGATTGATGGAACATATAAAGAAGGGGAAGTTCCTAAAGCGGTGCAACAAGCATATCGTAATCACAAAGGAAGAACATCACAAAATGTCTTATGTGCTTGTGATTTTGATATGCGATTTACCTTTGTTGATGCTAGTTGGGAAGGTACTGCACATGATAGTAAAGTACTTGAGAATGCACTTGTTGAACCAACGTCACAATTTCCATTTCCGCCATATGATAACTTTAAATTACATCCTTAGAATAAATATTATTTATTTACACAAAGCTGTCTCATTTACGTCACATATGCTTTTAGTAATTCTTTATAAAATGTTTGTTGGTAGATAAATATTATGTTGTTGATGTTGGTTTCCGAAACACAAAGGGATTTTTAGCTCCATACAAAGGACTATGCTATCATTTGCAAGATTACAGAGGAAGTGAAAGAGTGGCTCAAAATCCCAAAGAACTGTTTAATTATAGGCATTCATCTCTGCGCAATGTGATTGAACAGACTTTTAGAGCTTCGAAAAATAGATTTAGAATACTGAAACAAGGCATGGACCATTATGATATTGATACACAAGTGAAAATTGTCATAGCTTGTGCAGTGTTACATAATTATTTGCGAGAATACCAAAGTATTGATGAAATATTTATGCTCTAAGAGCAAGAAAATATAGTTTCGGATGATATTGACCAAAAAATGGCTCAAAGTAACAATGTTGGTTCGTCTTCTCGCTCACATGATCGAGAAATGCAAGTCCAACGTGAGGAAATTGTCCATACTATGTGGGAGGATTATATTAAAGACTAGTACACTACAATTTATGTTCAATTTTTTTTATTAAATCAAAGTTAGATGAAACAATTACTTTAGTGGAGAACAAATAGCTTTGTAATAATTTATCATGCGATTTTATAATTTTTTGTTTATTTGATAAGATTGAATAAACAATTGGAGCTATTTTAATAGTTTTACAACTTATGGGATTTTTATGTTTATGAGAAAATATACAACACAAAAATTTCATATCGCACGTCCAAACAAAACTTCAATTTCATCTCATGATTCCATATCATGATACCATATCATGATTCCATATCATGATACCATATCGCATGGCCAAACGGTCCCTTAAAGTATGATATTTTATGTAAATGATTAATTAAGGTTTCTTATGTTGACTCACCATGATATATATGCTTTGAAAGATGGTTTCAAACTAATACTTATGCATGGACTCAACCCAAAAATGGATGGGATGACACTCGTCTTATTCCACCAAGACAAGTCAGTCTAAACCCAACTAATACGATAAATGCAGAAGTAAAACATGGAAAATAGACTAACACCATCTAATAATATGGAATCAACTCAAATAAAATCCTAAAACCCGATTTTCACATGTACAAGCCTCTAAAGTATTACAATTGATTGAAAGAAAAATACAAGTCTCAAATGATATTATCTCTAGAATAGAACAAGATCGTAAATAAGGAGTAGGAGGGTCCGTTGAGATGACAAATAGCTACCTCACAAATCTCCATAGGAAGCCTTGGACAAGAAGAGAAGAGACAGTAATCACAAAGATCCAGGCTCATAACCTACACAAATGTAGGAGCAAACGGTGAGTACCAAACCACACGGTACTCATCAAGTGAACTCCGTAACACAAGTTAAGAATATATAATATGGGTACTCCTACCAATCAAACCGAACCTCCACTACAACCTGCATAAAATCAACCCAACATAACACTTCACAATTTAAACAACACATAGCTCAATAACAACACTCCAAGATTACATATCAATAACACACAAGATCAAGTTCACCAATCACAAGTTACACTGAAAGGCACTCACAAGTTCACAAAATGATAAAGATATGCAATGCAATTAAATACAATACTAAGTATGGTGATGCATGTCTGACCTAGTTAGACACATCCGATGTTTCTCTATCCGGGACCCATGGGGGACTTATCATTCCATGCATCCGTTGCGGCATACGACACATCCCTCGATAATAGAATTCATCGCAGTGTGTGACACGTCCCTCGAATTGTAATATCCATCAGGCGTGCGACAGGTCCCTCGAAATAGTACATCCTCTTCAATTTCTTATTCTTGCTCAATTCACATAGTACACTTGTCACAACCATGTCTCAGAATCGATGCAAATGACATGTTCACACAATTAATGAGGAGATGGTCATTTTCATAACAATGCACAATTCATAATAACAAAATCATGATAAAACATCAACAATGAATCAATAAGCCTTTCAAACATTTCTTAACACATTACACACCAATAATTAATCACATTGCATTTTATTACTCCTTTGTCATCATTATAATTATTCAATATGGACAAGTCTATCCATCACCAAGTCCTATTTGTCCCCAATATATACCACAGGAAAAATACATGATTCTATACACTTAAAAAGGGTTGAGAAATCCACTTGCCTCAATTAATCAACAATTCACTCTGAGACATGAGTCTTCCCCTTTCGTTGGGCTTCCAAATCAATTTGATCTATTCAAATAAATAACCACAACAAGATTTTGAAACTAATAACATCGATATTACTATGTGTCTGGCCTCGACCCAAAAACTCACCCCAAATTTATAATCAAGTTCCAAATTTTGATGTCAATTAACAGGCTAAGTCTCATATTTTCTAAAATTCAAGCCTAGGGTTAAGTCTTTATCCCTCCAACAGACATAATTATAATGATATTCATATAATACAATACACCTAATATTTAACTATATGCACTTAATATATATTAAAAAAATTAAAGTTACAACACAATATTCATAAGGTATATTCCAAAACTGAAGCTAAAAACAGAAACCTTAACAATATACGTAGGAATTATGCACCCCACCCTTCTATTAGTTTAGCTTGCTAATTGGTACATCATAATGCCATAAATAATATTATAATATTTAATGCCACCACAACAACAAGAGGCCATCTTGACATTCTATATTGTTTTGTTAGGATCCGAAAGAGTCAATACTCAACTATAAATCAAATTAATTATCTAAATTTTAGTTCATTTTGTAGAGGGTCAAAAGTAACCGGATATTTAATAAATATTGGATTTGACTCATTAACTATAAATTAAATTAATTATCTAAAAATTACCCTTCAATTAAATAATCGTAATTATTGAACAGTTAAAAATATTACAAACTAATTTCACCGACTGATCTGAATTGACTTTGGACAACTATCAAGAGGGATAAAACATCAATTTTACAAAAAGAAAATCAAATATGAACTTCCGCATCATTACAATAACCACATCACTTGCACAAAAGACCTTAATGAATTGCCACTAACCTTTTGGGACAATCTCATCGACTTGATCTAATAAAAGATATTAATTAATTTAAGTTGTTCCTCTTGTATCAAACACTTAAGCTTATCATTGTTTTAATTTACATTGTCCTGTGCATGTGAATCAATGAATTGTGTACTTTCCCTTAATTTCTTAATGTTGTAAAATTCATGAAATGATTGACGACTACATTAATTAATCATTGGATGAAAAAAGTAAGAAAGCTAGTGAATTTGTTTAAGAATTGAAGTCAACGACCATTGAAGTCAACATCATTTTATGAATTATAGTTTAGAATAAAGTGAAAGTATATTCTTAGTTTCAGACACATTCTTTACATATAAACTATAATTACTCCATCCATTTCAATTTGTTTGTATGATTTTAACTTAACACAAAGTTTAAGAAAATAAAGAAAACTTTTGGATCTTGTGGGCTAAAACTAAGAGCATATTTGATATGCGATAATGAATGATTTAAAGTTAGATTAATTTAAAGTTTACGTAAGGCAAGAAAATTAAAAGATAGAGAGTTTATTATAATTATTAACATTATATTTATGCATCCAATTTTGTTTTCTAGAATTAGATTCAAAGAGTGAGATTTTATTTTTTTTAAAAATAGATTTTAATATTAGGTGTAAATGTATGTATTAGAACCTAAATATTTTTGACATTTGTGTCATAACTTTTTTAATGACATTTTATCAAATGTCATTGTTTTTACGATATTTGTATCAAATCTCGTGGTTTTTACGACATTTACATCAAATGTCATTATTTTGATGACATTGTGCCCAAATGTGACTCATTTTACGATATTTTACGTCAAATATCATTGCTTATACGACATTTTATGGTAAATGTGGTTGTTTTTACGACATTTACATTAAATGTCATCATTTTTGAGACATTTTTTCATAATTGTCAAGAAAATTGCTATTTCACATTTATTTCAAATGTCACTAAATAAATGTCGTCATATCTCTACTTTCTTGGTGAAGTGAATAATTTGTTTGTTCACATGCACGAAACAACGAGAATAACTTTTTTTTTATTTCAACAATGATAATTACTACATGTGCTTGAGGTTTTCCGGAGAATGGAAGCATCGTCTTTTTCTCATAAAAATCAAGAACAATTCTCGTATAGGATAACTCATGTCATTTGAAATTTAAAGAAGTGGACCTTTCTTTCGAATCTTTAATTTGGTAGAATTGAATTATGCAAAGAAAGAATAAGTCTTTCCTATAAAAAAAAAAACACTACACATACTATGAGAAAACGAGACAAAGAAAACAATTAGTTCTATACGTATTCACTAGAAGGATGAAGAAAATCGAGATAAAAAAAAGTAGTATCTAAATTTATTTGTAAAATCGAAAGCCTTTCTCCCATGAAAACAAATAATAGTTTTGGTCAAGATAAGACAAGAAGTCGAAGTTGAAAAAAATATATTTGAAATTCAATTAGTTGACTATAAGGAATCAATCATTCGAAGTTTATGATAACGGTACAATTTCAACAAATATCAATCAATGAAAACATTAAATTTCCAACTTTAATGTTTATGTCGCCAAGACTACACCCTAGACGTGACATGGTGCCTAGAGCCACAAGTGAGCCCTAGCTAACCACATGACATGGAATAACGCTAGATAGCATACATAAATGGTGGAAAGAAGTCTTAATATCCATCATATCATAAAAGAGAATTTGATACAGGAAAATATACACGAAATCTACAAACTATGTGAAAAGCCTCAAGTCATAAATGAGTTGCTAGGACAAGTCCTTAGATAACTCTTAACTATTTGACACTGAAAAAGAATAAAGTAGAAACGCATAAAATTTATGTCCCCGAAACAGGAGGACCCACCAAAGAAGTACAAGGTGAGGGGATCATGTACTAACCACAGCCAGAAGGATGTGCTTCAAAATCTATATTATGAAATGCTGCCAGTACTCAAAGTGTATTGAGTATGAGGAAAAGTTCACAACCATGATATAAAGTCATGCAATATCTAGAAAACCTAAAAATTTGTGGGATGTATACAATAACTGATATAAACCATGTGAGCTTCAACATGCAGTACACTGTTCTGCTCTCACACCAAAAAGAGAGTGTCCCACTTGACAAGGTTAGAATCATAAAATCTGAGCTAAGGTGGATCCACTAGCGATTTTGTCACGACCCGAGCCTACACCCTAGACGTGGCAGGCACTTGAGAACCATTGTTGGTCCCCAAGAAAACCCTTATCCTATACAAATACCAATGGAAAACTAACTCAAGCATATACAAGCATCAAACTGAAAGGAATGCTAAATCAATAGTATATTAAATGTCAAATATCTCTGAATATACTGAGTATTAAATATAAGTTTTAAAGAAAACCTCTGAAACTAAAAGACTCTCCAAAACTATTTATCTATGAAGACTCTACTATATAAAGATGATTGTCGGGACAAGACCCACGACTTCTTGAAAACTAATACTAATAAATCATAAAACTAGAGTCCTCCGGAAGTAAGGAGGCCCCACTCAAAAGCTGACGAGCAAATGGAGTGATCTTAATGGAATTTTGGTTGAGGATCCTAAATGCATGTATCGGCATCATTAAAAGATTCAGGTCAAATGATATTAGTACATTGAATGTACGAGTATGTAATATTGCCGAAGAGAAATAACAGAATTGTAACACCTCGATCTTAGAAAGAGCTAATTTTAGCAAGAACCAAATTGGAAAGAGCTAATTTGAGAATTTTGCAAGTTATTCTTAAATTGTGAGTTTTGGTCAACTTCAAACGACCATAACTTTCAATACAAGATGAGTTAGGTAGCCCATAAAGTATCAAATGAAAGATCGTTGAATCCTCTTTCCAACGTAACCTTGTTTGCTAACTTTTAACTTCGGATGAGGGAGATATGCCCATTTGAGTTCAGCCTGTCCGACTAAGGAAATTCATACGAATTAAGGAGGGGTATTTTGGTCTTTTCCTTACCCCACTAGCCTAACTCATTTTTAGTAATATTTTAGGGGTCTAAACTGACTTAGATCAGTTTTCACAATTCTAAAATACGCATAGAGTTTTAGAGAGAAGATGAAGAAGAGAAAACAGGAGAAAAGGAAGAACGATCAAGATTCTTACAAAGCTTAGAGGATTTCCGCCGAGAATTTGATTCTTTCGAGGTATGTAAGTCCTCATAGTATTGGTTTCTTTCACCCACATGCCAATCATGTGATTTCTATCCGTTATTTCGTTCTTGAGGTTTTATGTTGTTCTTTGATAATGAAGTTCTTGTTGAGTTCTTGAGCTGAGAGTTGCGAATGAGTATGGCTCTATTGGTGGGTTTTGATGTAGATTTTGTTGTAATTATGTTGGGTTTAAGAATCCAAAAGAGTTTGAGGGAAATCGTTCGATTTTAGAGGAGTTAGGGCATGAGATTCAACAAGAAAGTTCGTCAAAAATCTAGGCATAAGATGGGGCGGCGCGCCACCATTGCGCCAAAACTACCGCCCAGTAATTTGGGGCCTGGAACGGCGCGCCACTCAGTGCGGCCCAAATAATTTTAAAAGAGATTTAAAAGTAATCATGAAATTATTATGGATAAAGGAAAGTGAAATACATGAAAAAAATATTAAAAGATTAATTTGAAGGGTAATTTTGTTATTTAATGAGTTTATCCCATGATAAAAATATGATGAGATTACTGTACAACCTATGGGTAGACATTCCTTAATCCGGTATTAATTCTTAATCACGCGATAAGTTATCCCAGATTGGCCAACCAAAAAACAAACTAAGTGGCATCATATTTTAATCCCGGGACTATATGTTGTTATCCCTCACAGCAAACTACCCCTTAGATGTTTGGAATTGATAAAATAAAGGGATCTATCTTTCCACAAATGTCTGGTCTGATTCACTATTAACTTTTGCTAGCCAATACACGTAAATTACATACTTATTATGCAAAAATTAAATAATACATGAATTACGCATATCATTATACATTTACTCATTATTATTAGTTTGAGTGTTTGACTTATTTATGTTTATTCTTCTTAAATGAACATCAATTTACAAGGTGAAGGATCTATTATTTTTAAATTGTAAGTACGTTAATATATTTTTTGTTTTCAAGTTAAATAGTAGATTTACTTTTATTTGAGCAAGTGCAAAATTTGATTTAGTTACTATAAAATAACCAAAAGATTCTAGTATTGGCAAAATATATTCACAATAGTTAATTACAAATTGATAAATTTCATCTACTATATTAAACACCAACTTGCCTATTTAAATTAAATTTTAGATTTATTTATGTTATTATAAAATCAGATTTTTAATATCAAAATTAATACAAATTTTCCTTAAAAATTTTCAATATCAAGAAAAAATTACTTTTATTGGGATATTTGGCAAGTAATTTAATGACCACTGTGAAGTTTATGTATATAAATATGCATGATATTTCCTCTCTTTAGTACACATATTTTTTAAGAGATAATTAACTAATATATTTTATTATTTTCTAGCATGGAGCATAAGAAGACATCAGGACGCCAAAAAATTCCATTGGCGAAAATAGAGAATGAATCTGCTTGATTCACCACATTCTCTAAACGACGTTCTGGCTTATACAAAAAAGCTTGTGAACTTGTTAGAGAATGTGATGTCGATCTTGGAATTGTTATGTCTTCACCGAAAGGTATACCTTATTCCTTTAATAGTCCAACCTCTAATGTGGTTATTGATCGTTTTATAAATCCTATAGCAAAATTAAATGCAAGTGACCGACTTGTTGCTGTAGAAGCACGCAAAAAAGTAAGTCAATTTAATGATATTCTTAATGAATTGGATGAAAGAGAAAAGATTGCAAATGAAAAATTAGACCAAATGAATGAGGCTAGAGATATAGGTTGGTGGGAGTCCATAGACCGATTCAATGTACATGATACAATGAAGTTTGAAGCTTGGTTAACTTCCGGTGAATTTAATTTGAACGAACATTTGGAGCAGCTAGAAAATGGAGCTTCATCCTCCTCACAGATTCCACCAGATGATGCAAATATCTCACCTAATGTCTTCTAGACGAATTATCTTCAGATAATATTATTTATCAAAGTTCTTTTCTTTAATTTTTTTTGTTATTTATTATTTTGTTTCAATTATGATATTTAATTATTGTACTTTGCAATATCTATTGAAGACATTTATATTCATGATTATCTATTGTCTCCAACATGTTAGACTTACTATCATAATATGGGTTTAAATAATACGCAACCTAATATACGAATCTCTCAATTTATCTAAAACTATGTTTGAAGCACGTCATATAAAAAAAATTATATGAAAAATAGAGAAAGAGAAATTTGTGACTAAAACTTACTAAAATACAAAAGGATTTAACTCTTTGTGACGAAAGAGTTTGATAAAAATCAATATTTAAAGGAGAATTTAAAGTCTCCAAGTCTTATTTCAAAGAGGTCAATAAGTTCCAACAAGTTAAATTCATATAATTTGGATAACATAAAAAATGAATGTTGTGCAAAACTCATCCGAACACATTTAACAAGAATGCTGACAAAAGTAAGAATATTGAACGAAGTCAAACTTTGAGAAAAACAGCAAAGTTGAAACACCTAATGACATAAACTCGCATTGGAAGCCTCGAGGCCCAAACCAAGCATGCCACTAGCCCAAATTGGCCCTAAGGAGTTGATGGAACCGACGAACATCACATCCGATACCTGAACTCCAAATGCTGACTAAAGTCACCCCTTTCTCTTAAGAACTTCTATAATGAGAAAAACTCACATAAAACTCAAATGAATGACTCGATGATCGAACTGTCAGTCCTATAAAGTCATAAATAACTTGAGGTCACTACAGGGTCTTTACATATTCATAATAAAATCACACCTCAGAATAAATTTTAAAACTTCATGCTTCTATCACATAGAGATTAAATAAATGTTATTATCCAGAAATGAATCATTTATAAAGTACTAAGTGAGTTATTTACATCCTCTTACGGGACTGTGATGAGAATGATGTTTCATTTTTTTATTAGATCCATACAATTTCATGTTAAAAATACTCATATTTAACCACACCATGTTTCTACCAAATAAGGTTTCAATAAATGTAATTTTCTAAAGATGAATCATTCATAAAGTACTATGTAATTTCTCTTATTCTCTAACTGAAACTTTGATGAGAATGAACTTCATTTTTCATTAGATCCAAACAATTATTCATGGTAAAATTAATCTATATGACCATATAGCTTGCACTAAACACCTTTATGAATTGCCACTAACCTTTTGGTCCAATCTTATCGACTTGATCTAATAAAAGATATTAATTGATTTAAGTTGCTTCTCTTGTATCAAACACTTTAAGCTTATCATTTTTTTGATTTACATTGTTTTGTGCATGTGAATCAATGAATTGCACACTTTTCCTTACTATCTAAAGTATGTAAAATCCATGAAATGATTGTCGGCTGCATTAATTAATCATTGGATTAAACAAGTAAGAAAGGTAGTGAATTTGTTTGAGAATTCAAGTCAACGACCATTGAAGTCGACATCATTTTTTGAATTCTAGTATAGATAAAAGTGTAAGTACATAACTTGTTTGTTCACATGCACAAAACAATGTGAATAACTTCTTATTTTTTGTTTCAACAGTCATACTTACTACATGTACTTGAATTTTTATGGAGAATGGAAGCGGGCCTCTTTTTCTCTTAAAATTCAAGAGCAGTTCTTGTATAGGGTAACTCATGTGATTTGAAATTTCGAGAAGTGGATCTCTCTTTTGAATCTTTAATTTTGTATAATTGAATTATGCAAAGAAAGGATAAGTCTTTCCTATAAAAAAAAACACTAGACATACTAAGAGAAAACAAGACAAAGAAAACAATTAGTTCTATACGTACTCACTTGAAGGACTAAGGAAAATCGAGATTAAAAAAGAAGAAGCAACTAACTTTATGTGTAAAATCGGGAGCCTTTAATTTCTCCCATTTAATTGTCATAGTTTTCATTTTTAGAGTCAAACGATAATAACTTTGACTAACATTTTACGATGTATATTTTTTATCATATTGATATGTAAAAAAATGTAATTTATAGTACTTTTCGTATAGTTTTTGAATATCTAATCTTTTTGTTTAAAATATCAAATTAATATAATCGAATTTAATTTGGAAAATTAGTCAAATTGACTTTTGAAAAGTACAACATGACAATTAATAGTGGACAAAGGGAGTAAATAATAAGAATCATCTTCATACGTACAAAAGTAGTTGAAGTAAAGATATGAAACAACAAAAAGAGATTTGAAAGTTTTAATATTATCCTATCTAAGCAAGAACTTGGAAAAAATGAAGAGGAGCCGAATTTGAAAATAATAAATAAATAAAGTGGAACTATTAACATTCTTAATAAATTATCACTAATGATGTCAAAAACAATGAGAATAATAACAAAAAGGCATAATATATAAAAGTACCCGATTCAAATGACATCTATGCTCTTCAATTTTGAGTGTACATAAGTATAGTTAAATTTGTATAAAAATAAACAAGTATACACACATGTCCTATGTGGTAATTTCCATCTTATGTGGCGTCCTACATGTATTATGTTACATAGGTCGTGTGTGTCTACATAAGATTGGATGACATAAATATCAATTAATACCATCATACCTTAGCAATCAATGCCCACAATCAATAGTGAATTGGAGCTCTTCAAGCCAAACCCTAGCTTTCTCCCTCCTTAGTTCTTGAGGGAAATTTTGGGGTGATCTTGGAGGGGATTTAGGGATTTTAGAAAAATGATTTATAATGGGTAGTTTTTAGGCTTAAAAGACTTAGATAGGGCTTAGGATTAAGATCAAAGTGACTTAGTTTCGGTATTAATTGATTAGGGAAAAGACTTAAAAGCCCTTAAAAATAATTGTCGATCCATTCCTACGTACGGTCTATAGGTCCTTCTACGAACCGTTCTGGTCAACAATAGAAATGATCAGAGACTATTACTTTAGACCAACTTTTGACGGTACTCATGTACGGCTCGTAGGTCTACCTACGATCCGTACATGCCAACCAAAGAAACCAACCTTAACTTTAAAATTTCACGTAGTTTGGGGGGTAACCTATGAGACCTATCTACGATTCGTACATGGGAGGATGGGCCATCCTGATGAACCGTATAAAGGGTACTGAGACTTGTTTTGAAAAAAAATTAATTTCCCCATTCCTACGGTTGCCACCTTCGGCCCGTAGAAGCTTCTACGATCCGTAGATGGGAACTTGTCACGCCCCGAGCCTACACCCTGGACGTGGCCGGCACTCGAAGACCATTTTTGGCCCCCAAGCGAACCCTTGGCCTGGCTTTCTTAACTCAGCGGAAACCTAATTCAACAGAATAACTCAATGCAATGAAAGGTCATAAAACAACCCAACTGATAAAATCTTGGCAAAAAAGGCAACTCGAGTCTCAAAATAGAATATTTACATATATACAGAGATGAGAGACTCAATACTAACTGACTGACTGTCTGTCTATGAAGCCTCTAAAATACAGAGATGGATGTTGGGACAGACCCCGCAACATCCTAATAAAGCAAAACTAAGAGAACAAAATAACCGAGTCCTCCGGAAAACAAGGAGGCTCACCACTGACTCTGGAGTGCTCAGCTGGATCAACGGCGTGCTGGATGCTGATCCTGGGTACCTGCGTCTGCATCATAATAAGATGCAGGCCAACTGGCATCAGTACATGGAATGTACGAGTATGTGAGCTGGAAAGCTAAACCACAACTCAAGCTTGAAAGGAGTACAAGAGAACACTTACCTTGGCTCTATTCGACTCATGAATAACTGAACTCAATATATAAA